>PVHP010002709.1:0-19377 GCA_004024765.1 Zapus hudsonius
GAATTTTTCTAAATCCTTTGCAAGATAAACTCTATTTTGATAACCGTGAAAACACATTGGCTTTACTAATGAAGATTTTAAAATTCAGAGAATAAATTGTTAGGGAATAAATAAACATATCTTTTTCAATGAATTAGAGAATACTTACCACTTGATTGTCTAATTCCCATTCTTCTGCTTGTTGGACCATTCATTAAATCACAGCATTGAGGTAGAAGGTCTTCTACATTTTGAATCATGGATGTGAACCATGCTCCCTAATGATAGTGTATTCCCTGTGAACTTTCCTCTGAAGTATATTTATATTAGTAGTCTCAGCCTAATTTGACCTTAATCACAGCTCTTCTGTTTACAAGCAAACTCATACCCTGAGATAATTGTGAGCCTCTTTCAAAAGCTTTTTTCTTTTTCTTCATGCAATTTGAACTTGAGCAAGAGATTTTGTCAGAAGCAAACAAGCACATTTTTTTTCTTGTTTTAAAAACCCAACTTCTGAACATTTCCAAAAGGTCTCAATTTGATGCTTAGTGAAGTCATAGAAAAATTCAACTCACCCAGTTTGGTTATTTTTTTTTCCTCAACCTTTTTTCCAACTTCTACATTTTAAACCCATGTTCTGGCCAAAATAATATGAACAAATGAACAGATGGCCTAAAGCACAGGTAAAGAGCTTTGCTTTAGAGTGGCCTACCATTAGTTAGAAGCTTGTTGCAGGTTACATCTTATTTGGGCAACAATTAATCAGTGATAATCTATCTCTTATCCAAGTATGTCATCAACAATCTCTCTTACATATGTTAAAAAGTTTGACCAGACTTCTCCTTGACAAATGCTAAAACGGATAACCTCGGTAAGGTGCTAATGAGGTCACTATAACTGGTTGTGTCTATATTTTAAGTATGTATTTAAGACCCACATTAATGATTCTTGGAAAACTTTATTCAATCCCTGGAGTTATTTTTAAGCCTCTATGTACTATAATTAAGACATATTCAGTCATGAAACTTTCCTTGGTGCTGAACAAGAGAACTGGACTTTGAGAAAGAATAAACATGCTACAAATCTAGGCTGTTTACAAAGTGTAATCTTTGAGTATATTAATGACATGATCGTCATTCATTTTAAAGTTCTTTAGATTTTTAGATCAAGGAAAAGTCTTGTCACTACAAGTCATCCCATATTCTTGTGACTTGACTCACAGGAATGATTTTTAGAATGTTTGAAAATCATGACCTTGAACTTTCTCTTAAAAGGTGTCTCTAATATCAGAGAAGGGTATGCAAATTTTAAAATATACAAAGTGTATGTTTCAACCATTAGACACAAAGGAGATTAGCAATTATTTGTAAAATTATGTAGGCCATGAAATTAATGTCTAAAACCTATGAGAGTCCCAAAAGAAAATACAAAGTAAGGGTATTTTATCCCAGGCACCATAAAATCAAAGAGGAGACAGCAAGTATATTAAATACCAAATTGGTGCATCAAAAAGTAAATTGTACAACTATGCACCAAAAACAGCTGCACCATATTTCATAAAGCAAAACTTACTTGAAAAAAAGTAGAAATAACCTCTAATTCCATCATAGTAGGAGACTTTAATAACCCTCTGTCATTGCCAGACAGATCATGTAAACAGAAAATAAGCAGGGGAAAAAAAGGCTTCAACAACACCTTAGATCAATTTGACCTAACAGACACTTATAGAACATTCTATCCCAAGTCTAGAGAATATAAATTCTTCTCAGCAGCCCAACGAACCTTCACCAAAATACATTACATATTAGGACATAAAACATGCCTCCAAAAATTCAAGAAACTTAACATAACTCCCAGGATTATACTGGAACACAACGTGTTAAAGCAAGAAATCAATGTTAAAAGAAACTATAGCAACTATTGGAGACTGAAAAATATGTTATTAAACATTGAATGGGTCATTCAAGAAATCAAAAAGGAAACTGTAAAATTTCTTGAACTAAATGACAGTGAAAACACAATATACCAAAATTAATGGGACAAAATGAAAGCAGTCCTAAGGGCAAAATTTATACCACTAAATGCCTTCCAAACAAAGACAGATCTCAAATTAACCTAACCACCCAGATAAAGGCATTGGAAAAACTAGAACAATCCAGCCCTAGGCGTTAAGACAAAAATAAATAATTAAGATCGGAGCTGAGATTAATTAATTGGAAATAAAGAAAATAATTTTTAAAAATAGACAAAATGAAGATCTGGTTCTTTGAAAAAATAAACTAGATTGATAAACCCTTGGCCAATTTGATCAAATGAAAAAAAAAAAAAGAAGAAGAAAAAGAAAGAAGTCCCAGAATCAGAAATGAAAATGGAGAGGTCACAGCAGAAACCAATGAAATTAGAAGAATTATCAGATCATACTTCCAAAATCTCTAATCCAAAATAATTGAAGAACCTGGAAGAACTGGATGACTTCCTTGAGACCAACAACCTACCAAAACTAAACCCAGCACAAATAAAGCCTTTAACAAATGTATTACATCTGTTGAGATTTAAAATGTAGTCAAAGACCTGCCCAAACAGCTAGATACAAAATGAACACACAAAAATCAGTAGCCTTCCTGTATGTAAGTGCCAAACATACAGAAGGAAAAAAAGTCAGCAAGACTATCCTGTTTTCAATACCTTCAAAAAAATCAAATACCTTGAGTTAACACTAACCAAGGACATGAAAGTCATGTATAATGGAAACAGAAAACTGTTCAAGAAGGCAATTGAGTATTTTGTGAGAAGATGGAAAAACCTTTCATGCTACTGGATAGGTAGAATTAATATTGTGAAAATGGCAATTCTTCTGAAAGCAATATACATATTCAATTCAATACCAGTTAAAAATCCTAACTTCATTATTTGCAGATATAGAAAATTAATCTCAAAATTCATTTGGAATGGCAAAAGGCTTTGGATAGCCAAAACTATTCTCGGTAAAAGAAGCTCCTCAGGAAGTATCACCATACCCAGTCTAAAGTTACACTATAAAACCATAATAACAAAAACAGCATGGTACTGGCCTAAAAACACATTGTACCAATTGAACAGAATTGAAGAACCTGCCCTTAGTTGGAACAACTACAGCTATTTGATCTTTGACAAAGGTGCCAACAATGTTTACTGGAGATAAGACAGCATGTTCAACAAATGGTACTGGACAAATTGGATAAATAAGTGTTAAAAAATGAAATCAGACCCACTCCTCTCACTATGCAGAAAAAATGAACTACAAATGGATCAAAGACTAAATATAAGACCTGAAACTCTTAAAAACTGGAAATAAAAATAGGAGTAACTCACCATGAGGTAGGAGTAGTGAAATCTTCCTGAACATAATCCCAGTAACCCAGGAAATTCAACAATAACTCTACCAATGGGATCTCATGAAGCTAAAAGCTTCTGTACAGACAAACATACCATACAAAGAGCCAAAAGACCACCATCAGACCAGGAATAAACTTCAACAGCTACACCAAAAAAAGAGGACTAACCTCTAGAATTTAAAGAACTCAAAAAATTAAATAATAAAAAAATCAAACACCCCACTCAAAAAATGGGGCAGTGAACTCAACAGGGAATTCACAGAGGAGGAAATACAAATGGCCAATTCTCATTTAAGAAAATGTTCAATATCCTTAATCATCAAGGAAACGAATCAAAACAACGAGATTCCATCTTAGTCTGGTCAGAATGGCAATCATTAAAAAATCTACCAAGAATAGATATTTGTGATGATTCCGGGGAGAAAAGGAGCCCTTATTCACTGCTGGTGTGATTGCAAATTTGTACAACCACTGTGAAAATCAGTGTGGAGGCTCCTTAAAAAGATGCATATAGAGCTACTAATGGACCCAGCTATCCCTCTACTGGGCATCTACCTTCAAGGCTCCTCACATTGGCACAGAGACATCTTGTTCAACCATGTTTATAGCAGCTCAATTCATAGTAGCTACAAATTGGAATCAACCCAAATTCCCATTACTGGATGAACGGTTATCAACATTGTGGTACATATATACTGTGGGCTTCTACTCAGCAGTAAGGAAAAAAGACATAATGAAATTTGCGGGTAAGTGGATGGACTTGCAACAGATAATAGTCAGTGAAATCACATAAGAACAGAGAGATAAAGGCCTCATATTCTCTCCCCCATCTGCAGTTCCTAATCAGGTTAAGTTTGAATAGTAAGCAAACCTGGCATGCAATTCTTGTGACTGACAACAGGGCTGGAAGGAATTGATGGGGGGGTGGAAAATGAGAGGGTAGAGAGAGATACACTAATCTAAATCCATAATGAATTGATACCATACAATTCTTACTTTTGGGCAGTAAGCTCTTAGGGCAAAAAGGGCTCTTAAGAGGGTGGGATGAAGCCTAACCCTAATGCAAGTGGTTCTGGCCTATAATTCCCTGTTCCAGTAATTGGTTACTTCCCACAGTCTCAACAGTAAAGCACACTTAAAACTCACCCACCATGGCTCAGGGAATTTTGTGGAAGAGGGGGCAGAAAGACTATAATATGGTTGGGGAAATATCCAGAGGCATTGCCCCCTTCAACAGAAAAAAAAATACAATGAAATAAAACTGGCTACTGCTTATACAATTCATAGTCTATCCCATGGACAATTCCAGCAATCCCACTAAGAAGAGCCCTCAGTGGATTGGGGCAGGGAGGAGGGAAATGAGGGTGCCAACACAAGACTTGTTCATACAGTGTTTCTAATTATTAACAATAAATAAATAAAATTTTAAAAAGCAACTTGTAGATACGACTATTTTAGTATCATCAGAAAGCAATTTTCAGAATGAGTTTTGGTTTTAAGCCAGATTTGTAGTGACCAGCAAGAGATGACTTTTAGAAGCATAACATTATTTTAAACTCAGTGTGTGTGTGTGTGTTTGTGTGTGTGTGTGTGTGTGTGTGTTATTTGTTAGTGCAGGAATGCCTGTGCAATGGTGTACAGATGAAGGTTAGACAACTTTGAATGTTAGTCCTGAACTTCTACCTTGTTTGAGGCAGGGCCTCTTTTCACTGCTACTTACATCAGCATAACTCTCCCAAGAGCTTCCAGGATTCTCC
Organism: Zapus hudsonius; assembly: GCA_004024765.1. Taxonomy (NCBI): domain Eukaryota; kingdom Metazoa; phylum Chordata; class Mammalia; order Rodentia; family Dipodidae; genus Zapus; species Zapus hudsonius. Next base: position 5,111 of record PVHP010002709.1, read on the forward strand.
TGTCTCTGTCACACTTGGCTGCAGGTGCACTAGGATGATAGACACTTAAACTATCATGTATGACTACCTGTACATGATTTCTGGGGATCCAAATTCAAGTTTTACCCACTATGTCATCTTCCCCATTCCAGATTCATAATATCCTGATTTGTTCAGGCTTTTCAACAAAGCCCAGGGTAAAATGCAGGGGTTTTGACTCTGAAAGCTTAATTTAACAATGAAAAAGAAATGGTGAAAATCAACATAGTATTGTAAACCAATGTTAAAGGAACAGTATAAACATCCACAGCCTAAGCTATTACAAGTTATATCTCACAAGTTATCACTTTTTAATATAATATGATTACCTCCATACACACTACAAAATGGCAGTTAAACCTTTAAAATGCAAATCTTTGCATGTATATATTTGCCAGGGAAGGGCTTTAAAAAGATGTGGGAAAGGGCTGAGGAAGGTGGTAAGTTATTTATAAATTGGAAAGCTTTTGCATTTATCTAGGAATATAGATGTTGTCAATATATGATTAAATTACTGCACTAGTTTTCCTGGAGGATTTGTATGTTTATTGCTTCTTTGTAAGACATTTATCCAGTTCTCACAATGCCAGTCTCTTTCTTGCATGAATTCACACGTATTGAAATGCAAGTGTCTTGCTTGTCTGGTATGCCAAATGCACTATTTTAAACCCTGAAGCCCCAACATTTCTTTGTATCTTTACAATTCACAGAAATGCTATTTAATAATGTATTTAGGAATAATGTTCCAGTGCTAAGGCAATATTTTGTTTTATATATATATATATATATATATGCATAGATATATCATTCACAGTCTGAGAATTTTTCTTTGATAACTGCTGTACTCATAGAAAATTTTACAAAATACAGTTATGAATGGCCTTCCTCTAGAAGAGTCTTTTTGTGGCCTCTGTGCGTGTGTGTGTGTGTGGTATACATGCACACATGTGTGGATGCATATACGTGAGTGCAGATTCATGTGCACACAAGTGTGCTTGCATATAGAGGTCAAAGATTGTTGTTGGGTGACTTCCTCAATTGAACTCCACTTTATTCCTTTAAGACGATATCTTTAAACCTTGAGCTCACCAATTCCATTAGACTAGATGGCCAATGAGCCCCTCAAAATTCTATTTTGGAAAAAAATAACATTGTGAACATTTGGAAACCCCTCCACCTACTCTTCTTATTTCTTTCTCATCATGGTCCGTGTTAAAAGTAAATGAAAAAATAAAATTTTATCAATGTTTGTGGTTTAGGAATATTTTTGGCACAAATATTCAGTTTTAAATTCAGTTTCCAATAATTAATTAGATCTTAATTTTTAATCAGTTTTTGAACAATAAACATTTATACAATGACCTTCTAAGTTTTCTAGTAGAATAGTAAGTATAATTCAGTGACTGTCATACTTTGGCATGCCTGAGAACCCCCCTGGGGCGGGGGCAGGCACTTGCTAATATTTCTTAGTCCCACACTGCCTCCCTCTTCCCTCACAAATTCATTTTTAGACTGTTTGTCAATCATTTTCATTCCTGTGTCCTATTTCTCAACATTTTCTTTTTCTGCAGAGATTCCCAGGATTGACGTTTAAAACTCATGCAATTGCCTGTCCTATCAGTTTTGTTCTGTGACGTCATATGTTTTCTTGGTGCTGCTTCACTTTTGTTTTCATTGATCACCCATGTCCCTACCGAATCTTTCTCTTCTCATTTCATCTGGCTGGATGGCTTTGGCTTAATATATTTTCCTCCTGGTTTGGCAAATTCCCTTTTTGGGATTAGAGATGAACAAATCAAAGTTAATTTGACAGCATTTAGTAACTTCATGAAGTTCCAAGAGATTCAATGTAAAGAGTTTTATCTGTTTCCTTTTGCCTTGATCTCCAACACCATATTGGTGGCATATATGTAAACTATTTAATTCCTAAGAAGTAGATATGAAAAAAATCTTGAGTTTAATTAATACTTGAAGATCATAGTTTCTGCAGATTGTGGCCCTTAGATAATAGGCATTTCTTCCAGCCAACTCTATGATCACAGGGACAGATGTAATCTTTCTTTGTAATGTCTAAGCCTTATTAAATTGAAACAAAAGCCATCTTTCTTGCCTTATAAAGGTATAAAACTTCTGATTCCTTACATTTTTCCTACCTTAACTGAGTAAACAAGCAATTATTCATTAACAACTGCTCTTTTCATACATGTACTTCCAAAGACATGTTCGGATATACTTTGCAAAGGTTCTCGATTGCCCTCCAGACAATTAGCTATTGCAGAAGACATTTCATGCTTGGGCTGAAGGACACGGAGAAGACAAGCTGGAGCTGAGCTGAAGCCGCTTCCTATTTACTATCTGTCATGATGCTATGTGGCCTTTTGGAGAAGAAAAGTCACCAATGGTTTTAACCAGCAGAGGACTCCGCAAGCTTCATGCCTGGCCAGCCAGGCTGAATGTGCCCACTGATGCACTCTGGCATGTCTGCGACAGGGGAAACCAACTACTCTCTTATTGGATTTGAGACCTGTTCCAGAGGAGGGAATTCACTCCTGGTACTTAAAACCATATCAAAAAACAATGGCTGGGGCGGTCATAAGCACTAGTGAGGAAACTACTACTATTGTTTGGCTATATATATATATAATTATATATATATATATAATAATTATTATATATTTTAATATTAGTACATATTTTATTATATATTACATATAATATATAATAAAATCATATATACATATTATATATTACATATAAAGTGTATGTATATTATATTATATATTATCATCACCAAACTGCATTCTACATATTTGTGTTAATGCTCATATATTAATGCTACTTTCACTTTTTGTTACAGAAACTTCTCTTTTCAGATGGTAATAACTGAGGAGACTCAAACCTCATCAAAGTAGTGGCAAGAGATAGCGAAGAGTTCAGTAGAGAGTGTGACATCTCTATTACATTTTCCAAGGTTCAGAGACCATTACAGACAAGGCAGTAGAAAGAATGGAAGGCCAAAGGAAAAGGAGTGCTTTGTAATGCTGTTTTCCAGACACAAAGTACGCAGCGTATTTGTGACCTACACATGACCTACATAATAGGAATGAAGAAATGATGGCATCAAAATAAAATGGGAAAGAAGAAGGGATTCAGTAGTGAGGGAATCCAGCAGAGGGAACAAAGGAGTGGGATGGGGGAGGATTATTATCATGGTATATTGTGTATATGAATGGAAGTTGTCGACAAAATGTTAAAAAAATAAACCCCTTTTCATGAGTTAGGGACAGTGAAAGAAAGCGTTTAAAGGTGTATTCTATCATTTAAAGTTTTATACTCATAAATAACAGAATATCTGTTGTATCTAATTATAATTTTGTCAATTGGCTTAAAGTCAATATTTTGTTGCTCTTTTGGCTTTTGTGATTGTCTATGTGTTCATACATTCTGTGATTGTCTATGTGATCGTCTATGTGTTCATACATTCTGGAGAGACTTTAAAGAGTCTACCTAAAGGTCAAAGTCTAAATTCCTATAAATTTGTAAATTACCAGTGTTAGAACGATCTTTGACAAAATAGCAAACTAAAGACAATTATTTAAATTCTATTTTCTGAACACAAAAAACATTTCAAAATTTTATTATATCACATTATTATCCATTGTTATGGGTAGCATTAATTCCATTAAAATTTGTTTTTCCTCCCAAAGAAAGTAGGGTTGAGGGGTACAGGTATAAGAATTTCTTGAGGTACTATTTGAAATATATGTTTCCTGATTCAGTTCAGATCTTCTGAGTTAGCATTTTTCTGGGCATATTTAGAAAGTTGCCAGTTGATTATAATTATACCAATGATGCTGGTGATCTCTTTAATAAACCTGTCTAAGACAGTGAAACTGATCATCTTTGGGAATGATCTGGCAAAAGAAACAAGAACCAAACACTCAGACATGTGCATATGTCCGCACACAGACACTTCTGGACCCAAAACTACTGTATCCTTGTAACTAAAACAAAATTCAGGAAGCTCAGAAATCTAAATGAAAAAAAATGTTTAAGCTGCTTAAACATTATTCTTGGCTCAAATCATTTGAATTATGTTTTCATTTCATGCTACTTAACAGAGAAATTTATAATTTCCATGTAAATTTTACTAGAGTAAAATAGCAAATAAAAATCAAACATAGAAATAATTTGATCCATTAAACCTTTGGCATCTACCTTGAAAAATGCATATGTTTCTTTGTGTTATTTTTCAGTATATTAATATGCATGAAGCACAGAGGTTAATAGGAATACTAAGAGTTTTACTTGAACACTTATGGTATATTTGTGACCTGTCATCACTCTGAATTTTTTTTAATGCAGTGATTAATCACAGTGCTATGTTTATAGATTGTTTTTAGTCAAAAAAAATTAAAGAAATTAAAAGTGGTTCCATTCATATTTTATTTCTACAGTATGTTAAGAATATTCCAGAAACATACTAGTATAAATCAATTCAAAAGGAGTACAGAAGAGGCAGATATGGTACAGTAAGGTATCCACCAGCAGCAAGCACAGATTCGCGACTCCACAGAAGGAACCTGACTTCTCTATGCACACATTTCTTTTATGTATATTTATTTATTTGCACATGTAATCATGTGTGTGAGTGAGAAAGGCAAAAAGAAAGACAAAAAGAAACAGAGTGAGTTTATGGGCATGTCAGAACCTCTTGCCACTACAAACAAAATTTGGATGCATTTGCCAGTTTTTTTGCATCTGGCTTTATGTGAGTACCAGAAAATCAAATCCAGGGCTGCCAGGCTTTGCAAACAAGTGCCTTTAACTGCTGAGCCATCTCCCCATCCCCTGTTTCTTTTCTTTTTTTTTTAAATATTTATTGGTTTATTTGAGAGAGGCAGAGAGAGAGAGAGAGAGAGGTGGGGAGGATGGGTACATGAGGATCTCCTGCCATTGCAAATGAACTACAGAGGCATGCATGATCTGGCTTTATGTGGGCAGTGGGAATTGAACTCACATTAGGCTCTGCATGCAAGTGCCGTAACTGCTGAGCCATCTCCCCATCCCCTAAGTTGCTTTTTTTTGAAAAAATAAAATAGGACACTAAATCTGACTATAAGTTCCTGTTATTAGAGTAACTAAGTGGCATCATATGTGAAATGCTCTCAGCATCTTCTCCACACTAAGATGACATGTGCCCTGGTATTTAGAATGCCTTGCTATCTTTAGGAAAGCCCACTCGAAACCTCAAACATTTTCAGGCAAAGATGAAAAAGCAGCCCAGTCACCAAAACCTTCTAAACACACGCCACTGAGTATGAAGTATCAAGAGAAGTTAATGCCTGCCCACTATGTGCCTGTAGCTTTTCTGAGATATAAGGAGCTCCTGGAAAAGAAGAAGCAAGAGCTCCTGCTTTGAAGAAGTTGTTTCTAGCTCATCATGACACTTATGTATGTGATAACACAATTAATGTATGCTTATAACAATACATGCTTAAAATTCAAACAGATTAGTAGTCAACAATGTATTCAATGAAAACAACTCCAGAGCAATATTTGGACCCTGCTTCTGATCATATATACTTATCTTTGAATTAATTAATGCAAATTAAAATTTCTCATACTATGTCATGCCAGGTATGTGCTAAGAGAGCCTAACGTTGTTTATTGATTCATGTTTTATCTCATTTTATTTAAAGTAGGGGAAGTGAGAAATTATATGGACTTCTTTTCTTTTTCTTTTTTTTCTCTTAGAAAGCACTAAGTATGGGAGGTTTGGGTTCATTTTAACATCATCCTCACCTCACCACCTTCCCTCTCCACCTGATGAAAAGCTAGTGTAACTCGATTGCTACCTGGTACTTTTTGCAAGCTCAGTTGAAATTGTGCAAGAGATGATACAGCTGCTGGGGGAAGATGGATCTGTTAGAAAAGATGGTGAGACAGTCACAGGAACATGTGTATTTGTAACTGACTGAAGAGTGTAAGAAAGAAATAAAGAAGGGCACCCATAGTTTGTTTCAGTAGCTTGTTTGGACCAAGCACTCAGACAGTTCATTTAAGTCAGTTTTTTTTAAGGTTATTTATTGCTATATTGATGGATGTTTCGATTCAAGAAAGGCCCACTTACTTATACTTCAAGAGATACGACTGAATGCTGCCTTCCTGCTTTCTTAGAATGAATTCAAGAATTCACATTCTGTTTTCCAGTTTAAACTCGATTTTCAAATAGAGAGGCAAAGTGGTAACATAAGGAAATAAGTTATATCGATGTTCAAACTGAGGTTGAAAACATGATGTGTGTTCATGGACATGAGTAGCCTATTAGAATTTAATGGGTTCTGGAATATTCGCTAGAGGTTTGCTGTGGCATGTATTGGAGGAACACATTGATTTAATAAATACCTGGCAGCTCATCTTAGAAGATAGATCTGAGTTTATCCCATACTTTGATATCTTCTGGTTAATTAAACTCTGACAAGTTGTTTAAGAATCTGGACTTTGAGCTTCTAAATCTATAAAACAGCTCCATTGATACCTACCTCAATGTTATTTAAATATTAATGCATATAAAGTATTCTATAACATAGGGATGTAGTTATTGGGAACCACTAAGTAGCTAGAACTACAGAATGAAAAAAATACAGTACCATTTCACTAGTAATGAAAAAGTCTTGTCAACATCAATTTTCAAACAACACTAATGTATATTGAGATGTTTATTAAGATTTACCAATCCAAAAATGAAAAATGTCTTAAAATGCCAGGTATGTTATTTTAAGACACATAGTTAAATTAATGTAAACAGATAAGGCAAGACATTAGTCAGAAAGTTGAAAGCAAATAAAATGATAAAACAAGACATTAATGGTATTCCCACAGAATTTATGCCCAGTCATTTACTTTACACAGAAGTATATGAACACACACACACACACACACACACACACACACACACACACACACTTCTAGCCAATAAACCAATTTTAAAGGAATAACTTTGTAGCTTTTCTTGAAATTGTATCTCCCTGTGAATGAGTAAAGCCTATATATCTTCCATCATCCAGGATTTCTTTCTCAGAAGTCCTACCCCAACCTTAGAAATTGTTGTGTTGCAGATTTCCTCAGAATTGAAGAGAGTAAGGAGGCTCTGGGGATTCAGGATGTTAGCTAGAAACAAGCATCCCTTCCTTGGGGGGGGGGGCTGGCAATGCAGAAAGAAACTTCCAAAGACTCAGGAAGTCAACAAGTCTGAGTAAGGGTGGCAAGACCACCCCCTAAGGCTATAGAAAGGGGAAACAACTGCTTGGGGCTGAGAGATTGTCCAATGAAGCTGCCTGCAAGTGGTGCAGTGTGCTGGGGATTCTCCAATGAAGTGTGCTCCAGAGAAGCAATGACCATGGTGGTGCTGAAGAAGCTATGGGGAGGTCACATTCTGGAATGGGATGAGACTTCTTGTGGTGCAGCTGGGTTTGAGTTTGAGTCATCTATTACTCCTGAAGCAACCCTTCAACCTGCTCTGTAAGTAACCCTACTAAACTCATTGGTTCACCAAAATGGTTTTGGTGTAATTGCTCTTTGGTCTGTCATGTGTGCCCTATCTGGGGAGAAGACATGTGTTTGTGTCACCCCAGGAAAAGTTTTTTTCTGTGACAAAATGATCTCAAATATTGCAAGGTTATAGCTCCTTAAAATGTGAAAATTATGATGTCCTATACAAAATGATGATTCAAAATGTTGATATTGGTTTTAGGGATTTTATGAATTTTAATAAATTGGTGACAAGTGCTTTTATAAGTCAGATAGTTGTCAAGTACTCCATTCCATTCAGTGAAACTGGCAGAGAAACTCATAGTAACTAACAATTTTTTAAAGACGACCATGAAGTAATTTTTCACTTTGAACATGGAAAATGTTCACAGATTTGAGTGAAATGATCATAATATTTTCTTTTGAATTTCATTAAGATATAGAAAGATTTTCAAATAAAAGTAAAACCAAATTGATGCTGAATTCTCATGTTTTAGGAATAGCACACCTCAGTGGATACATGATCAAATTGTTTCAAAGAGAACCACCGACATATTATTAATAAATGTAATGAAAACTTATTGATATGTTGAATACTTATCAATATTTTGGAGACAATGTACATTGACATGAGTGCAGGCAACACTGATGGTCTCCTCTCCTCCCATAAAAGCATATCTTTGTATGGAGATAAGAAGAAAGAGGAAATGAAAAGCCAGCAGCTTTCAACATTGTAATCTACATTTTATAGGACTGAGAAAAATAAGTACACAAATGTATAGGTAAATCCGTATTCTGAGAAAGGATTCATGCTCATTAAGTTAGTCTCTTCACAAAGGTAAAAAGAGGGCTGGAGAAATGGCTCAGCGGTTAAGGCACTTGCCTCCAGTGCCTGAGGCCACAGGTTCAATTCCCCAGGACCTACATAAGCCAGACCCACAAGGTGGTGGCCCTGGTTCTCTCTCTCTTTCTCTCTCTCTCTCTCTCTCTCTCTCTCTCTCTCTCTTTCCCTCTCTCTCTCTCTGCTTGAAAATAAATAAAATATTTTTAAAAAGAAAAAGTGTAATTCACCATGCTGAGTTTGATTCTATTTTTGTCTAGATCTTACACCTGTTTTCTTTTTCCTCAAAGGACTTTTCATATCCATTCAGTGACACTCAGACTTGATTCTTTTTGCATAAACACTGGTTTGCTTTTAATGTTTAATATCAAATGAAATAGCATATGGTTTCCTCTTTTTTAAATATATATTTTATTCATTCATTTTCAAGCAGAGAGAGAGAGAGCGCGCGCACACTAGGGCCACAACCTTGTAATCTTGTGTGTGGCTTATGTGGGTACTGGGGAGTTGAACCAGGGGCCTTAGGCACTGGAGGCAAGTGATTTAACCACTGTGCCATCTCTCCAGCCCTTACTCTCTTTTTTTGAAGAATCAAGTTATGATCATTTGCTTCAAATTCTAAATGTGGATAGAAATTATTTAGAGTACCATAATTCTCTAATTTTACCATTTATTAAAGACATTGATATTAATGTTTTTCTAAGGGGGAAGAGTTTATTTCAGGTCACAGTTCCAGGTTACAGTCTGTCATGGTGGGGAAGGCGTGGTGGCAGGAGCTAGAGGCAGCAGGTCACATTCATCCCACAGTGAGGACTCAGAGAGCAATGAATGCTTCTAATCTGCCAGCTCTCTCCTTCTTATTCAGTCCAGGATCCCAGCCCATGGGATGGTGCCATCTACAGTTAGGGTTGTCTTCCAAAATTATTTAACCTAATCAAGATACTCCCTCACAGACATGCATAGAGACCTTTAACATTACTTTGGAAAATGAGGTGTTCAAATTAACGTGCTCAACATAATTAATCTTCTTTCTTATTCTTTCTCCAAATTCTCAGAGCACCTCGAGTCCACAGCTTTTTCAAACCTCCCAGACTTGCATATTTGAAGTAAGGGGGAGGTTCAGACACCAGCATTCTAACCAGCTCTCCAGCTTCTGATGCATGACTAAGTCCAGAACCCTCTTCTACCAGAACCTCAGCTCACCATTAGAATGTCAAACTTGACTTCACTTTGGAAGAAAGAGTACAGAGGACAGTGACCTGCTTCATTAAGGGCTGTGCAGGTCATTTCACAATCAGTGCTGGGCTTGATGTCTAACACAGCAGAGGCTCAAAAAAAAAAAAAATCTTTGGTGGCCCAGGGATGACAGGATCCATCAGTGTGTGAGAGAAGACAGCCAGCTTCTCAAGGTTATACTAGCCTTGCTTTTTATATGGAGCTAACTGAAAATGACTTAATTTGGTCTGTCTGCCTTCTCTCAAATAAATAAATAAATAAATAAATAAATAAACAAATAAATAAATAAATGCATTTAAAAGTAAAAAAAAAAAATAGTATTTCCCTTGACCAGTACAGTGAGTCCTTCTATATAAACAAATCCTGAGTAAGTCTCACATCCTGAATTAAAGGGTTAAATCTATTTTTTTCTTATGTCCAGTGTGTTTAAACATCTCCAGATGAAAATGCATTGCATTTTGATAGTCCGCTAGATGTGAGCAATAAACATGCCAGCACTGTAATCAGACTCACGCTGGAGAGTTTGGCCTGATGCTTTGGGATTTAAGACGATGGTTGGATAAAGATGGTGAAGAATCTCATTCTAGTCATGCCCTCCTTTCCTAATTTCCCTTTCCACTGTTTGGTCTTTCCCTTGTTTCCTTAGGGAGTAGAATGATTGATAGCCTAATCCAATGACTGTATTACAGCTGCCTCAACTACAACTCCTTTCTTTATCATTAGCAGTTAGCCTATGGTTAAATTCACAGCTCACTGCTTGGGACTGCCCCTGAGATTTAAGGGTCTGGCCTTTAGAAAATATTTAACATAAAATTGAAATCTTGACATACTGAGAACTTGGTTCTCTGCAAGGATTCTTTAATTAATCCAATGTACTGTACCATTGTTCTGTGTGAGGCTGTGTCACGGCAAACTGTTTCTGAAATGCACAGAGCTGTGTAGTTCTAAATGAAACAGCCACTGACGTGTACCTACACTGAGATTTTAGTACAGTAGACATGCAAGGATGTGTGAATATTTAAATTCATCCTCAAACTGTGACACAATGCTCAGTAGTCTTACTTTCATCATAGGACATTTTTTTTAAATTAATTTCAAGCTTGAAATCATTCTTTATGAAAATAAAAAACACAGAGAAGAAAGAAATTTAATAATTCATTTCCAATGCTCCAAAGTTAAGATTTTTTTAACATGCCTGTCAGAGTCCTTTAGTTTACAAATCTTACTAAATATTTTCTTAAGAACTGTAAGTTATTAATTTATTTTCCTTATCTTGCACTGTAGAAACACACACATGTATAGTATCTAAGTATCCATGAATGTGTTGGCTCTCAAATACGGTTTGATCAGTTATCTGCAGGACAATAGTTATTTTAAAACACCTAAGAAGAGGACGCAAATCTTGATCTATGCTTTCAACCTTTGCCCTTGCTCTGGTCTGTCAATGAGCTGCAAGCACCTATGAATATGGCAGCTGAGTCCCAGATGAAAAATTATGCATCTCATAAACAGCTATTTCACTGAAATGTCAAGCCAAGGCAAGGCTGTACCTCAAACTCAGCACTTGGCATTTTCCTTCTGTCTGCCTTGTAGCCGTGAAGCAAACACGAACAGTGAGGATTTGTGTAGGACAGGTAGCAGACGAGCTCACTGTCAGAAATCTATTATTAGGGCTTTGATCTCCTGCACAGACCCAGGATGGCTAAACACTGAGGCATCTGAACTCCAGCAAAGGCTATACAATGGGAAAGAAGTCCCTTTGTCAATCTGTGTATGAATATTTTCAAATGAACATTATTTAAATGAGGTTATTTCTAACAGTGAGCTTCTCTCTATCCAAGGGATAGTTTATAATGACAGTTGTAATTCAGGATCTTTATTTGGTATGCTTACTTTGGTCTGTTCTGCAAATATGCTACTTAAAGAAAGAGGTCTTTGATAATATAATTTGTTAAATTTGTGGTAATCTATGAATGTTTTGCATGTGGGAGTAACAGAATTTTCACATTTACTTTGATATACATGCCAAATAGAGAAAAAGATGAAAATAAAACGGAAGGCTCTCCCTTTAATAATTCTTTCTGACATGGTATATTATTGCATATTTTCACTAAAGTTATATCTTTATCAGGACATTTTAAACACTTCGATGTTCAGACTTCAGCTCTTATTGATAAAGATGGTGATAGAAGATAGCTTAAATTTTATGACATATTCTAGACATGTTTTTTGAAAAAGATTTCATGCATCAATTAATCCTATGATTGACACATTAAGCAAAAATCCAGCCCATTAAGAACAACTTCATAATAAAAAAGTACCAACCCTGTATTTTGTAATATAATTGTACTATGTAATGCAGGGACTTAAAGTGATGCAGCCAAAACCTTCAGTGGCTTTGTGCATATGAAAATAGTTACTTAAAGCAAAGAGTAACTAACACTTCTGAGTTTCCAATCTATTGTTCATTTTGCTATCTCCAAATTGTACACAATATTCACTCATAACTACACTATAATATGCTTAACCTTATGATGGAAGTGATTCATGAGGCTTGTATTTATGTAGTGTCCCATGGCAAAGTGTGTGTGACTAATTTATTGTCGTAAAATTAATTACAAATTATACATAGTGAAGTTAGTACTTGAAAAGAAAATCCCTTAAAGCTACTATATTGATGTATATGCAGGAAAGTTTTCTAAATGATACATTTATTTCTATATTCCTAGTCCTACACTAGAACATGGCTACAAATTAGTGGAAAACATCAGACTTGTGCTTTCTTTGTTGGTAAATGACTTTAGGAGTCATATAACTGTCAAAAGTCTATATTATAATTAGATTTCAAGGTACATATTATTCACATAGACTTAAGAACATTAATGGAGAATGTCATCATTTATTGAGAAACACAATCATTTCTTAGATCTGTAATAGCCTATTAATGATTAGCAAGCTTGGACTGAAAGAAAGGTCAAAATTTGAAGACCATCTTTGATGAATTATTCAGACATCAACAATATAAGTTTATCAGTATTAATATTGGACTTAATGGCCTTTAGTCTTTTAAGTCTATATAAAAGTCAAAATTTTAAAACAAATATCAAATATTTAAAACAAACATCCAAAAATTTAAATTGAGAGGAAGAGTTTCCTCTTTTGTGTAGAACAAAATTGATGAATAAAATATTTTAAAATAATGAGCAAAGTCTTTAACCTTATTGGAAGTAAATTGTGTTGAACCTAAAGAATTTCTTAAAGTGGCTTTTGCAGAGAACTTTCAGAACACGCTCACACACACACACACACACACACACTTTCTTCTGTACAACAGACAACATATGCAGAAGAAAGCAATAAAAACAATTATAGGGATTATGCTCATCTATTAGTGAAGAGAATTACAAGTTCAACAGAAGAAAACTTCTACAAATCAGTTTACCCATTGCCTATAGCTGAACTACACTGTCTTGCTATAGCTGTATATGCATGAAGGTTATCCTCATGATGTTTGTTACAAGAAAGACATATTCTCAGTTGACGCTATGCAGTACTTGTTCTTAACCATCTTTAAGTGACTCCTACCCACAGGGAGGACTTCATGTGAAAATGTCACACCACAGCTGGATGACACCCTTTATATGGATGAGTGATGGTAATCACTGAGTTGTGGCTATTTTAAGAAGCTCTCATTATTTGGGGACAAGGTCAGCAAAAGGTCAACATTTTAAACATAAGCCAGAAAAAGAGAAAGTAAACCAAAATAGGAAATGTAATGACTAATTCTCTCGAGGATGGAGTTTAAGTTACTGATAAGAGTAGGGATTCTTCTGTTCTGATGATTAATACCAATGAATGTTTTTCCCCTTTTACTGACAAATCATTCTACAAACCAGTCTTTTGTATGGTGATAGATGAATTAACTACTATTTAACATAACAGAAGTGGCTTATTGCCTGCATTCTAGAAAAAAAAAAGGAAAGTTAGGTGGTAACAACTGTGTTGTTTTTCCTGTGCAAAGAGAGGAAGAGAATAATGATTTCTTAAAATCAATGATTTCCCCCAAAGTACTTGTATGTTATAGCGCTTTGTCAGCCACCCAGGTTTCAAGGAAACATTTCTTAGGCTTACTCAACATGCCATCTTTGGATACTGTTTTCACTCTCAGGTCACCTGATCTGTAACTCACCCTGTAATAGATACCTACTGCATGCATGGATCCTAACCAGGTATTTCTGCCATGGTTGAAATTCTGTATCTTTGACATTCTTTTATAGTCCATACCTCACCCCTGAATGCTAATTATGGATAGCAAGTTAGTAGTTTCTAAAAATAGTAAGACAGAGGACAGCACCTGAATGGTGCTAAGTCCCTCTGTTACTATGTTTTAAACTCTAACAAGTAAAATTAGAAAATATCTTTCTGTAGGCCTAATGGCTTGTTTAATTTACCAAAGAGACATCCCTCTAAACCATTGTAATTTCAAACCAGTTTGCTGTGAGCCACTGTGATAATGCCTCTCACATCAGGATGTACACACATATGCTCTTTGTTACCCATATATGTGTGCTCAGCTGAAAAATAAATTTGGCCAAACAACGGTTATTGTAAGTATATGCAAAGCATATTGACATTTTTC
>PVHP010002709.1:19477-37212 GCA_004024765.1 Zapus hudsonius
CTCTCTCTCTCTCTCTCTCTCTCTCTCTCTCTCTCTCTCTCTCTCTCTCTCTCTCTCTCTCTGCTTAATAAAGAAACAATTTAAAAAAATAAAAATAAACTTACTTCTATAGCATACTTGCCCTGGAAACCAGAGTTTGAAGAATGCTGCTCTAGAATGCTGAGAGACCACATTTGAACTATTGACATTTCTTAGCTGAGTGTCTGTCTTCCCTGAGGAAGCGAGTGCATCTTAAGAAAATAATACTGAAATATGACCACTTTCCTATAGCATGTACGTCATTAGAGTTAACACCCTGTTTCTCCATTTAAGAAAAGCAAACCTCTATTTCCAACAGGAGAAATTTTATCCTGGAAAAAAAAAGTTAAATACTAAACTAAAGGATTTAAAGTGTTTGTGGAAAACACCCTTCTCTGGAAACAGAAAGTATGAGCTGTTGGGTTGCTACCCCGAGCTAAATATTACTTAGCTTTCTTTAAAAAATAATAATCACTCCCATAGCTCTTCTGAAAGTTGGCATTCCAATATTATGAGAAAACGCTTGGGAAGATATTAATTTTGTGCTATGGTAATTGTTTTTAATCTTTCAGAAATATGTAGCATATTTTGTGTAATTTTTGCATTGTTTTGGCATTAAAAATTCTGACAACCACATATGATAAAACAAGAACAGTATTTAGCCATTTATATACTTTCCTAATCCCTAAAACTCGGAATCTGTATTATTTAACACAATTTCACAAGGCGAGGTTTTGTATAATGCATTCTGAAGGCTCTTAGTTATAGAACCTGGTTCTGTCCTAAATATATACTATTATTTCCTGCTGAAACTGCCTTTCAGGTTCTATTACCTTTAAGCTAAAGCAAGCACTGCTTTAAAGGAGAAAAACTGTATTAATTTAGTCCATATGGAGGAAGGCTATTTTCAAAACAGATTGCTTAAAGCAAAGGGGCTTAATATAGAACCCATTAGAAATGAGGGACAACCCCTTAAAAATGTTAGGGACTTTTTGTTGTTTAAAATGAAAGTTCTACCTACACTCAGTTGATACTTACAGCCCAAGTGAATATTTATATATGAATTTATAAATCTCAGAAACAGAGTTTTATGGAAATGCTAACAGGCCCTGAGGTGCAACTGAACTTGTTTTCGGGTACGGCTATCATTTCCCGTGTGCGTATGCTTAAAGACTGCAACACAAAACCCTTTTTCTAATGCTGTAATTTTGTAGTTTTATTAGACTGAGTTACAGTGGAGAAAAATATTCAGAAATTGTAGCTTGAATGAGAAAATGTGAATGCTGTTACTTCTATAAAATACTACCGCAATAGTTCTTTTATTAATTTTTAATGCTCAGCACCCTCTGTGACCTTCTTTCTTCTCTTGCTGTCAACATGGCAGGCTGGAAAAAATGAAATGAGCTGACAGAAAGCCTAGTGCGTGCTAAGGCCCAACTCTGGAGTCTCTTGACTCTGAGGTTCTTGCAAAGAAAGTCTGTGCTAGTGTGGTGTGCTTGCTGATCGAAGCCCCTGGTATTGGGCGGCCTAAGCAGGGACTAAGCAAGGGTCTTGTCAGCCTTCTTCCTTCTGACACAGTGGGCAGAGGATTCAATTAAAAACAGAATGCAACCTCTGGTTCCCCTAATGGGCATGTGCCACACTCTCACAACAAAGTAGCTCAGCACCTCAGAGGACAGGGCTTTGTCAATCCTGCCTCTTCCAAAAGTGCATTTGGATGTGATTCAGCAATGCTATTCTTGAATGGCAGGGCAAGGCTGTGTTATGTATATTTACCACTTTCTCCATCACCTAGGAAACTAATCTTCACATCAGCACATTCAAGAACCTCACTGCATTGTCTTTGCAAGGCCAAGTTCATGTTGTCACAGCAACAGAGTATACAGAGCAACAAGACTAAAGGGGACCTTGAGACTAAACTTCTCTCTTGTGTTCCAATGCAAGTGTTTGAGGGTGAGGAAAAATATGTGAAGACGTGTCTGCCAGTGTTTTTGTGAGCTGAAATGAAAGTGCAGGGCTTTAATGGCTTGCTTGGGACAGTGTGAAATCAAGGTTTTTATTTGAAAGCACACACACACAACACACACACACACACACACACACACACACACACACACAGAGAGAGAGAGAGAGAGAGAGAGAGAGAGAGAGAGAGAGAATGATGCTAGAGCATCTTGCCCCTACAAATGAACTCCAGATGCAAGCACCACTTTGGCATCTGGCTTTACTTGGGTACTCAGGAATGGAACCTGGTCCATCATTCTTTATAAGCAAATGCCTTTAACTGTTGAGCCATCTCTCTAGAACCCCCATTTTAGTTTTTGTTTTGATTTTTTGAAGAAGAAGAAGAAGAAGAAGAAGAAGAAGAAGAAGAAGAAGAAGAAGAAGAAGAAGAAGAAGAAGAAGAAGGTAGATTTTAATATTATAGCAAGAGCGGAAACTAATTTAAAACTATAAAAAGTATTATAATTAAGGTGTTTTCTATTTTTTGTCTCAAAAGGCTTTGTATTCATTAGGCTTCACTACTATAAAACATGATAGTCACAACAGTGAGAAATTCTTATGAAAACCCAAAATGAATGGAATTCACGGCACCTATTTTTGGTCCTCTTGTGTTGTCCCAACAGTCACTTAAGCCTCCAATTTAATGGGTTCTGTCATAACAAGCAAGAACATTCACCAGTGTGATGATTTGAGTCAGACACCTCCCATAAATTCATGTGTTTTAAATGGCTTTGTGAGGTGAGGCCATGACTGAGGAGGTCTGCTGCTGGTGACAGATTTTTGGGGTGTTATAGCCTAGCTCCTCTTTAGTCAAAGCTCAGCTCACTCTCTGTTGTTTTCTGTCAACTGCTGTGGCAGGAAGTGATGTCCAGCCTCTGCTCTACCATCCTGTCCATGTCCTCACGAAGCCTCCTCTCCAGACTAGGAGCCAAAAAAACCTTCTCCTCTGGTCAGCTGCTTCGGTCAGATGTTTTGTGCCAGCAATGCACATGTAACAACAACCATCATTGAGTAACATGTAAGAATCCAAGGTCAAGAGACATGATGATCTTGCCCATCCCTTGACCGCTCGGTTTCTAGGAACCTCGAAGGAAACAGAATGAGAGACAAAGGGACACACACCTGATACTCCTCCATACGTGGTCCTCTTCCCACTGCCCACGGCTGGCCAGGGAGTGCCATCGGCTTTTAATCCCATCAGTCCTGAGACAGTGTTGGTGGCTGTAACACCATCTGCACCACCTGGAAAAAGCACGAGACTGTTTGCCTGAAGTTCAAAGCCACCCAAACTCCAACCCAGCAGAGAGCACTCTGCGCTTCCCCTCAGAACACTTCCTCTCCTCAAATGTCTGCAGCACTAGGCCACTCTTCCAGTTAAGCTGAAATGCTAGGTTTTTATTTTTCAAACAGTTTTAATTACCATGACTTCATCTTCTTAATTATGAGATGGATTCATTTGTGTCAAATGTTTTGTATTTGATGTAACTTCTCCAGTTCAAGACACAATTTTTATGGAATAGAATGTAAACACAAATGATTTCCAAATTCAGGTATTGACTGCATGACTTACATATTCAACAGACATTGGCTGAGCATGTATTTAAGGCAGTATGTTGATTACTTAAATGAGACACATATAGGCAGTGTGAAAGCTGATGTGTGTGTGTGTGTGTGTGTGTGTGTGTGTGTGATTCCATTAAAGTTCAGATAATGTTATGGTATGGGTACATGATGAAGGTCATCATTTTTAAGAGGTTTACTATCATTGTAACTTTGTATCATATTTTTTATGTGTATGTGTGAAAACAAGTATTTTTCAGAAAAAAAATATAAATGTTTCTATGCTCTCAGGCCAAAATCTGGTGCTCATTATTAGCTAAAGTCCAGGTATGATTCTTTTGCATTTGTGAAATTAAGTGTTTCCATATAATACTTTTCTTAAAATATAAACAAAGCTATGTACATATGTGTGGACAGGGGCCTGCTCCAGTACAGCTACATAATTCTGGGCCAGATTTACATAAGTGGGTAAGGGGTACAAGTCTGGGATTTACCTTCTTTGGCTGCTCTTGCGATGCTCACAATATCAGTGACATTTGGGGTCAACTTGGCAAAAAATGGAAGCCGAACAGCTTGCCTGACCCAGCGACAGATGTTCCGCACCAGCTCTGGATCCTGTTCAAATGTTATAGATAGAACATAATTAAAGAATTGTGATCAAAACGTACACTAAGATAAAAGTGTAGCTAGAGAAGCGCAAAACAGATCCATACTGACAATGAGACGCCTGATACATTTCTCAAATTCTTCCTCAGAGTTATACCTCAACTCATTAGGGAACTAAAGTTAACACACTTCAAGTGAACTGCAAATCCATCACATAAAGTTTAAATTCCTCAGGGGAGTCTTTGGAAAATAAAATTACAAAGAACCAAATGGAAGAAAGTGGTTCTCATTTTCAGTTAAATAGTGTCAGGAAAGAAACACAAACTTCTGGTGGTCAGGTAAGGAAACATTATGGGATTTCTACTGATCTCTTTGGATTAAACTTGATATATATATATATATATATATATATATATATATATATATATATATATATATATATATATATATATATATATATATATATAACCTGTTGACTCCTGGATGAATGGTATGCAATCTGAAATCAGTTTTTTTCATTATTAGTAACTTGGTCTTGTTGAAGGATATTCAAAAGAAAATCTATCTGCAACTTTATCATCCATCTAAGTATGACATATATGATATACACTATGTGCTCAAGTAGAATAATTCAGCCTCAGATCACACATACACTCATCAGCAACATTAGTTTACTTTTCTATGCATCACAGATTTGTGCAGCATTTTTAACACTCATCTACTTGAAAGAATTGATCAAAATGACAAAAATGAAATAGAAAATCAAACGCTCATTTTTAAAAGCAAGAGAGAGACATTTTTCTGTGCCTATTTCCTGTGATTTTTTGAGCTTTTATTTTCTCACGGAACAAGTATCATTTGAAAGGCAAACACCTCTCCTTAAATAACTTAGCTGTAGTAATGTTCTTTGATTTCAATACATACAATAGTTCTTTTTTTTATTACCTTGAGTGCAAAATTTATTCTGACAGGTACTGATAATGTGCTTTGATAAATTACCTTAAAATATGCAACAGCAATTCATTATTGAACTTGGTAATGCTATCTTAGCAAGTTAAAATGTTTTTTGAGTAAAAGAAAAACATAAGAAAATATAGACATATATTTAAACTATGAAACATTTGGCAAGTATATCATTTGTAATTAATATTTTCATATGTAAGAAAGTTGCTCTTTACATTTTAACCTTTTGAATTCTTCTAAGATGAGATTTCTAATGCAATAACCTTTAAGGAACCTTTTCACTTAGTCTTAATGTGTCTCGATCTGTCATCTGGTATTACTCTAAAAGTTATGTGTTTATATGCTAAAATACTGCAGTGAGGTAATTTCGGTTGATTGTTACCATCATTGTTCAAAAAAAAAAAAAAACACTACTTTCAACAAGGAATCCTGGGCTTGGTTTGTTCACTTTTCAGAACAGTAATTTCTTCATTAAACATAAATATTAAAAAGCACTATATGGAATACTCTACGGGGCAGACTGTGCACTATGAATAGTGAAAGTGGAGACTTAGCTGTACAAATTCTAACTCATGAAAATGGAGATCTTCCCCTGCCCATGCAATGTTCATGAAATATTTATGACCACTGCATTGGTATTATGAAGGCAGTTGCTTCTTTGTGACTTTCATTTCTAAGTTATGAATTTCCATGGGACTTAGCCTAGAAATGACAGTAACTCTAGAAGCTATGAATTGCACATCCTTCGTAACAGAATTCTTTAAGGTAGAATTTGACAATGATTTAAAGATCATTTGAATTTCCTAATATAAAGAAGGTAGTCTGATAAGAATTACTGAAACACATTTAAAATGTTATTTGGTTCCAGGAGAGTAAGCACTAATAACCTGGTAGAGGCTTCTAAGTGCCTTTCAATACTATTGACCACTGTGTCTTGATAATCTACTTTGAACATTTCTTAGACATTTTCTGTGGATTTTCTAGTTGATTATATTGAGTATCTTGCCCCATTGTTTGAATTTGTTCAAAATATTTTAGTTTCTAAAGGACATATGGTTCCTTGGTAACCATTACTTGAATCATCTGTTTCTGTTTTGAGATAGCATAGTTTGACCACTCTCTAGTTTTGTAGTAAGGTTGGTGTGTTCAGATATATTTTTCTCTCTTTATTCTTAGCCACTGACTAACCACCACAGCTAGCTAAAACACAATTTGATTACCTGAGAATTTTTAATATAATTTCTGACCAGTATTATTCTGAAAATTGGTAAAATAATGAATATTCTAATACAACACAGATATAGTGATGTTAAAAACATGACAAAATAATCTGCATAGTTTGGGGAATTAAGGATGAACCATAACTTTTCACACTCTGTTAGTTTCTTCAAGATTTAATATCAATAACAATAGTGTCTTCTCATTTTGTGATGGATTAGGATAGCTTTACCTTTGTTTTTCAAATGAATCTCCTTATCTTAATAATTAGAAACACTGTATGAACAAGTCTTGTGTTGGTACCCCCATTTCCCTCCTCCATACCCCCAATCTACTACGGGCCATCTTCAGTGGGATTTCCGGAAGGGTCCATGGGATGGAGGGCTATGAAATATGAGTCTTTAATAATAGCAACCCCAACAAAATTTAAAAAGCAGGACTTGGGCTGGAGAGATGGCTCAGCAGTTAAGGCACTTGCCTCTAGTGTCTAAGGCCTTGGGTTCAATTCCCCAGTACCCACATAAGCCAGACCCACAAGGTGGTGGGCCTGGTGTTCTCTCTCTCTCTCTCTCTCTCTCTCTCTCTCTCTCTCTCTCTTTCTCTCTCTCTTTCTCTTTCTCTTTCTCTCTTCTCAGCTTGAAAATGAATAAATAAAAATTTTAAAAAATTTCTCAGCTTTAGGCACACCCATTTTGTTCAGAATAAACCTTTCTTTATTTCCTTCAATGAGATTGACATTTTATTTCTTTTACATCCATTAAAATCTAAGCTATTCCAGACTTAGGAAATAGCCACATGTGTTTTATGGTAGATGATATTAAAGTTATGAAGAGTAAGACTACTTTGTACATCTAAAAGTAGTTATGAAGAAAATGAATGATTATGCAAAAAATAATAATAGGTTAGGATATCCTTTACCATGTGTAATACACATAAGGCCTAGCAAAATCAAGAAGTACTTAACTGGCATTTTCTATAGGAAACAATAATGTCACACCCAGACAATCATAATTTGCAAATTCTCTCTTAGCAGTAGCTGCTATGGTTGCTACAGTGTGTGTGTGTGTGTGTGTGTGTGTGTGTGTGTGTGTGTGTGTGTGTGTGTTAATATGTTAATTCTATTGCTATTCATTTGAGTACCAGAGAGAAGTCTGAGCAACAAAATATTTTTGTGTTACTGATGTGTATGTGGCATTATAAGGAGAAAGGCACTGACGCTCTCATGGGTGACTCATCTGGGGAGTAAATGACACTTGAGCAGACCTATCAGGTACTGAAAAGAGGAATTAAGAGCCTCAAATCAAATTTGGCCTCTTTGAAAATGTTCATCAAGTAAAGGGTGTGGGGTATGCATGTACGTAACCCCTTGGTTGGTTACCTAGAGAAACCCTGTCTCAAAGCCTGAAAGAAAAGGAAGACAAAAGAAAGGAAGAGAAGGGAGGAAGAGCAGGTTGGAGATAGGAAAGAAAATTTTAAGGAAACCAGTCTAGTGTCTGTCTGCCATGAATATGGTCTGGATGAAATTCCTATGAAAGGCCAAGAATGGAAGAGCAGAAATAACAAAGCATAGCGCTGTACAAACGTATGGCTGCCCAGGGTCCATTGTATAAAACTCATTGCATTTCAACTTTTCTTAAGTGAGGACAATGGTTTTTAATTCTGGTACCCACCATGTCTCAAGTGTCTCCCACTGGACAAATCATCTACTTTTCTGTACTTTACAAGCTTCCCAATGTAGGGCAGGAATTCCCGCCACTGACCGAGCAATCAGATCTTATTGGTCTCCTGCTCTCTGCAAAGAACAAACTCTCTGGAACGAGACTGTGAGCACTTCTTGATACGTGAAATTACAAGTGAAGTTTTTGACTGGAAGAAACATTCCTCCTCAATTTACCTGGTAATTTTCCATCTGTACAATTCTTTCAAAATGGATTTCTCAGAAGCTGGCATTTCAATGAATTCAGTGAAAAAATTTTACCACTTAAAATGTTTTCCACTAAGGAACTCCGAAGTCTTAATTCACACGACATGACAAGAGCTGGCTAGAGTTTTTATTATGTCTACTTGCCTGACAGAGAGAACGGGGGCCCAGAAGATCAACCTGAGTACCTATTTCATCTTCTTAATTTTCTCTCCCATTATCATGTTCTAAACCATCATCTTCTTTAGCAAAATTGCTCCCCTAAGTGAAATTCAGTGATCCTTATAAACTGCAGCTATAAAAGGCTTCTATTTCACTCATACCTGTAAGGCTGGGTGTAGTTGTAAGATAACAGGCAAAAGTATTTATTCTTCTCTATCTATAAAGAAGGACCAGGTTAGCTACTGTAGTAAAAGTATTAGTGAATGAGAAGACTGTGGGATGGAAGATGGTTGAAATTACCTGTTATCCATTTTTCTGACTTAAGCACTCTAATGTGGTTCAACCACTTTGGAAAACAATTTGGCACTTTCGTAAGGTAAACATCAATTTACTAATTGATATGAAATTCCACTCAATGGCATATACAGGATAACGTGAGCTAATTTCCACACAGAGATTAGCACATGAATATCTCCAAATTGAGAATAACTCTAAAATCCATTGATATGTGACTGTATAAACAACCATGACATATTCACATAATAGAAAACTATTTGGCAATAAAGACAAACAAGACAGCTAATCAGGTGAAAATTCAGACTCAGTTTTTCATGTGCTAAGTGTGTTAAAGACACTCAAAGAAAGGAATATGCTATGTATGAGTCCATTTATATCAAATTCTACAAAAGGAAAGACTACTGGCAGCAAACAAAGCAACGGATACAAGACTCAGGATTAGACCTAGGGTGGGGACAACTGGAAAGATTGTAAGAGCCAGGGTGAGGGAGAAGATCCAGAGACATTGCCCCCCTCAGCAACAACACACAAAGGGAGAAAAAAACCTGGCTACCCCTTGTGCTATTCATAACCTCCTACTCCATGGACAGATCCAATATGCCCACGGAGGAGGATCCCCATTGGGTTAGGAACAGAGAGGAGGGAAATGGGGGTACCATCACAAGATTTGATCATACAATGTATCTAATTATTGACAAAGATATTTTTTTAAAATATTATTTAATTGCGAGATCTTAAATTGCAGAAATTGATGGTAACGTTTTAATTTGAAGAAAATTGAGATGACAAAGTTATGGGTCTAGGAGAATCCAATGACTCTGCATTACTTCTGATAGCAGAGGTGTGTGTGTGTGTGTGTGTGTGTGTGTGTGTGTGTGTGTGTGTGGTGAGTGTATGTATGTTTGTGGTGGCATGTGTGATATTTGGTGTGTGCACTCCATGTACATGTGTGTGGAGCCCACAGGAGAACGCTCAGTATCATTCTCTCAGGGTTAATTCATATATACCCATGAGTCAGGGCCTCTCTCTCAACCAAGAGCTAATGTCCTTCAGTGATCCTTGGGCATTTTCTAGTCTCTATTATCTGTGGACTGGGGTTCCAGATGTGCATGGCCATGCCCAACTTTTTACAAGGGTTTGGAGAGCTGAACTTGGTAGTCTCCTGTCTAGACCAACAACAGGCTCTTGGGCTTAGCTACTAAGTCATCTCCCCAGTCTGGCAGCAGAGATTTAAAGATATATAATGTACCTTCTGTATTCTTAACTGAAAAGAGGTCCACAGAGATTGCTTAACTGTGAAAGGCACTTGTTTGCAAGCCTGATAGCCTTGGTCCAATTCCCCAGTACACACATACGGACAAATGTAAAAAGTGGCACATGCCTTGGGAATGGTGTACCCAATTACTCTCTCTTCTTCTCTCAATCTCTGTCTAAAATAAATATTTTTTCTAAATGAAAATATATCATAAACTGCACACAACAAACATGCAATAAGTATAAAATGTATGTTTACAAAGAATGTATGTTCTTATTTGTTTATTTATACACTTATTTATTTCAGTGCTGGCAATAATAAATCCCTAGACTTGCACAGCTAGGTAAGGCTTCTATGTGCTTCTCTATTTACACACTCATTTAAGTGCTGGTAATTAAACCCAAGACCCTACACATGCTAGGTAGGGCTTTCACTACTGAATTACAACTCTGCCCTTTATTTGTGTGTTTTTGGCTATTTACTGTGCTGTAAGTAGATGTCACAGATCACGCATGCTCCCACCTAGGCACTTTCCCCATGCGAATTCTCACCTCAAGCAATTCCTAACTTCTCTTTCTATCCAGAATGCCCTTCTCTTGTGACTTGAACACCACCCCTCACATAACCCCTCTAAGACCAATCCTCCTGTCCTATCTCTGTACAGGATGGACTATGAAATGCTGACTCTCTGGGGCTTCCATAGTATTCTTTGAAAACTGCTTTTGTTTACAGCCATATTCTCTGTTCCATCATCACTATCTTTCTACCAGCCTATCAGTCTCTTTAGGGTTGTAATCCTCTAGCCCACAGCTGAGAAACGAAAGAGCATCTAAATGTTGGATTCAATGAAAGAATGTATACTCTGAGTGACCAAACATTTGCCTCTCTGTTCCACAGAGCCAAGCTGGAGAAAAAAGATATCACCTGGGCTGGAGAGATAGCTCAGCAGTTAAGGCACTTGCCTCCGGTGCCTAAGGTCCCGAGTTCAATTCCCCAGGACCCACGTATGGTAACCCTGGCTCTCTCTCTCTCTCTCTCTCTCTCTCTCTCTCTCTCTCTCTCTCTCTCTCTCTCTCTCTCTTTCTCTCTACTGCTCTTTCTATCACTCTCTCTCTTTCTCTGCTTGAAAATGAATAAATAAAATAAAAAAAATAAAAAAGTGTCACCTAGTTCCTGCTCTGCAACCAGTAGAGTTAGGGAAGAGTTTCCTGACATTATCCATCAGTTCATGGAAATGCTTACAGAACACTTGTCCTTGGGATGACCTGAAGCTTCCTAATAGCTTCCGGCTCAAAATGCCCATGAATCTGTAGGAAAGAGTTTGCAACTTTAACTTTGCCTCAACTCCCATCTTGGTCACTGGGGCTTAGTGGGTAGGGAACGTCTGCCTATATTCATGCATGATAAAGAACCCTTTTGTAAACATTATTTTTTTCCTTTTTGTCAATTATTTATTTATGTATTTGCAAGTAGAGAGAGAGAGAGGCAGAGCGAAGAGATACAGAGAGAATGGGTGTGCCAGGGCCTCCAATCACTGCAAATGAATTTCAGATGCATATGCCACTTTTGTCCCCTGAGCTTTATGTGGGTACTAGGGAATTGAACCCAGGTCAATAGACTTTGCAGGAAAGCGCCTTAACAGCTAAGCCATCTCTCCAGCCCCTAGAGGTCTCTTTTTTATGTTGGTGCTGCCATAATCTGCGGGATTTCTCTTGTGCGGCTTTGCTTTGACTTTCTTGCTCTGGGGGCTTTCCATCCCATTCATTTGGTCTCAGAAGTTTGCTTTTTCTCCCCCAAAGGATGAGAATTGGAATGCACTTTTTGTTCACTCCTAAGAACTCCAGAGGATCTTGGAGTACTATTTTCATTCTCTTTGATGACCCTTGGGTTATCTAACGCCCACTGGCTCATTTCTTTTTTACTCCCAAATCGCAAGACCAATGGTTATGAACCTGGAGAAATACCTGCTTCCAACAACCTGCCAGTGAGTGTTTCCCATCCACATTTCCCTTTATTATTCTCAACAGGGAGAGTCTTTGAGGGGTTTTTCATTACAGCACTAAAGGGATTACTAACTTATTGTGTAATGTCTTAACTCATCGCCTTCTTCATCAAAGAAACAGAAGCTGGTTCAGACCCTGAAAGTTAGACAGAACATTTAATTTCTACTTTTTGACTTGTTAAGAATCATCTAACTTTGTACCATGGTTGATGAGTGCCTATGCTATAGTAACAGTCAGGATATGAATATCCTTTATAATAAATTCCATGTATAGCAGGCAACTTTAGCAGACATGGGAATCACTGAGATCTGTCTTCCTGAATATGCTTGCCCATGAGCTGGAGGTATGACTCAATGATTGCTTTCAAAGCCTGATGGCCCTGGTTCCATGTTCCATTCCCCCAGGAGCCACATAAAGCCAGATGCCAGATGCACATAGTGACGTGTGCATCTGGAGTATATTTGTGGAGGCAGGAGGACCTGGCATTCTCTCTCTGTCTCATAAATAAATATATTTAAAAAATAGTCTTGCCTAACTGCAAGAATGTATGAGTCTCACTGTTCACTCTACCTCGGCCCAGCTTTTGAACTGAATTCAGGTTTCCCTCAGGAAAGTCCCAGTCAATGACAGGAAAACTATGGTCCAGAAGCCTAACCATTTCTGTACAATGGGGATTCCTTTAATGGTTACCCTTGGCTTAATACTCAATATTGGACAGAAAAAGATCTTTTTTTTTCAAGTCTGTATCCTCTAACAGCTCTGTGCCCCATACATGTCTTCTTCCCTTCTCCCTTCACTTGATATGACTTCCCTAAAGCCCTTCCTCCATCCCTGGATCTAATTCCTGGAGGCCTCAATTCCTGGTATTATCTGCCATACTATTATCCATTGTATGCTTACTAATAAGATTATACAGCATAATATGAAAACTTTCACATACAGAGCAACAGGCTTTGTGATACTCTCCTGACAGTATAATAGTTGATTAAAATTGTGGACCAGCTGAACTCAAATGAATTCCCAAAAAGTATTCTAATGACTGTTTAAAACAGACTGAAAAGACTTCAGCAGGTAACAAACTGCAGGCAGTTGCTTACACTACAATGTATGGTTTCCTTCTGGATAAAGGCAAGTGAGTATTTAAGTGTATAATGAGATTTTATTCTTTACAGACTTCAGCCAGCTTGGAATTTGTTTTCTTCATGCAAAGCATTAGTGTAAACAGTATAACAATTGATATTTTATACATCAGTTGGTCTATTCACTGAACTTCTGTTTTCCAGTGTTGGAGTTAGAAAACAACCACAAGCATAAAACCTCAGGTTCTTTAAAATCCCATATTGGTGTGAATGATTAAGCAGCCCAGGGAGGAGGCTGGTATAAGACTGTGTTGTGCCCTGGAGCACCTACTATGCTGATAGATACATTTAGGATGAAGAGAGTCTGGGGAAGCCATGCTTCTGTCTTGGGAACTTGATGAAATTCAAGCAAGAAGGAATGACTGCTGAGGCAATTTTAAATAACCTAGCAGAGAAAACCTCAATCCCTTGGCAATGGATGGTTTCAGCTAAGGAGAACTCATCCATAACAAGTTGATAGAGTTCCTTAAGGAATTTCTTCCTGCTGCTGTGGTAAGAGCAGAGGGGAAATATCTAGGCCATGATGGTTTGTTTGGCCAGCTCTCTGCACTTATTTCCCTCTTTCATTTGAAAATGAGATACCAAAAAGTGAGGTGGCTTTGTTACAAAGACTTGAGGTGATATGTAGGATAGGAAATATTTCTTTATCTTTTCTAAGTATGCCATTCAAAAATTCTTTTTTAAAAAAACTTTTTATTGCCGGGCATGATGGCGCACACCTTTAATTCTAGCACTCGGGAGGCAGAGGTAGGAGGATTGCCGTGAGTTCAAGGCCACCCTGACACTACATAGTGAATTCCAGGTCAGCCTGGGCTAGAGTGAGACCCTACCTAAAAACAAAACAAAAAAATCAAAACAAAACAAAAAAAAAACTTTTCATTGATGGCTTCCATAATTACAGAAGATAAACCATTATAATTCCCTCCCCACACACATCCCTTCCCCCTCTCAATTAGTTTCTATTTTGTTTAGGTGTCATCTTTTCCTCCCATTATGTGTAGGTTTATCAGGCACTGGGGAGATTGCTCAGTGGTAAAAGCACTTGTTTATAAAAACAATCTTGCTTTCAAAGATTCTTGTCTTGAATTAGGGGAAAAGTGGAATTAATTCAGTTTTTATCAACCAGAGAGGCATTTCTTTTTTTTTCTCCAGTGTGCTAGTTACTTAATGTATTTTAAAATCTGAGTAGTATATTTCTTTACTCAATATTATTTTAATTTCAGTATAAAAAATCACATGGTATGAAACAAGATAACAAAAATAGTAATTTTTCCTGAAGTGTGAGGGATGAAAAATGATTCAACAGTAAATATAAATAAATCATTAGGTCCCTTTGTGATAAGCACTCAACAAATGGGAACAATATCAGGAAATTCCTAAAGCCATAAATGATTGCTTTAAAAAAATTAGTAACCTTGAGTACTACAACTCAGAATTCATTTTCAAATATTTAAATTAAGCTGTCATACAGAAATAACTATTGTTAAAAATTCTGTTCTAAGGCTGAGGTTGTAGCTCAAGATAGAGCCTTTCTCTAGTATGTGTGAGAATGGGAGTTCAATTCCCAAGAACAACACAGAGACAGAAAAAGAAAGAAAAAAAGAAAGAGGGAGAGAGAGATTCTGTTCAATGTGACTATTCCAAACCGATTTAATGTAAGGAATCATTTTCAGATGATCACTGTGCTTTCTTAGCTCATAGTGAGTTCTCTAGAATGCCTCCAATTATTTTTATCTTTTTTATTTGTTTTGTCTTTTTTGTTATTTTCTGTTTGTTTTCACAACAAATGTAATTTATACTACTTATTTCATTCATTGGAAGTACATTCCTAAAGAAAACTATTGTTCTTGGATATCATTCAAGAGATGATAACATCAGTACAAGGATCCATTTATGCTTATGTTTTAAAAAAATGTTTTAAAATGACAGTGCTTTGTCTTTTTAAGACAATATCTTACTGTGTCGCTCAGGTTGGTCTCCTGGTGCTGGGATTACCAGAGGATGCCAGCATTCCTGGCTACATTTATATCTTATTATCTGTTGCTTTCATATTGTAGAAACATGCATATCGTCTGCATTGTAGGTAAACTTAAATTGTTAGATTTAGTTAACCTATTCAGAGCATTGTTATCTTTTTTGGTCAGCAACTAATGTCATTATCTTTTTTTTTCAACAAGATAAAATGTCTGATGTACATCTGTGCTATGTCAGGACCTATCACAGGCAGGACACAGAGGTGACCAGAAACTCTTGACATTCATGACATTCATGGATGCTAGATTTTATTTAAAAATTGTGGACAGTGGTCCTAACAATCTACCAATTTATTAATTTAAACTCATTCTGTGGAGTATAAGTGTACACATTAGAAGTGTGTGTGTGTGTGTGTGTGTGTGTGTTTGCATGCACACACAAAAAGGGGGTCCTCTGTTGTAGTCTTCCATGTTTTAAAGAAAGGAAAAATGGCAAAGCTATCTTAGGTTGGTGTTTATTACAAGCATATATGGAGAAGTAAAAGAGTGATTAAAAAAGTTTAGAGAAAGGAAGAAATAGTTATCTCTCTGGCATCTTCCAGGACATGCAGCCTAGAGCCCTATTTTTGCTTTCTTGTTCCTCTAAGAGTGTGTGACTATTACTTTAAACATTTAGAACCCACAATGCTGATATGTCTATTCTCAGCATCTCCATTACCAGGTATATGTCTCCTTGTCAGCTCCTCATTTCTATATGGCTTTTTTTTTTTTGTTCTACTATTCAATTTGTCTGCTATAACTTTAGAACCCATGTTTCAAAGCAAAATCCACCAAAGAGAAGATTCATTATCAACAATGTAATTCTTAATATTTTGGCTGTATACTATGGCATTTCCCTTGTTATTTTGTGGAGATAGATTCCCATCGTATGAAGTACTATTGGGACACAACCACGTTCACTATGGAAGCCTTTAAGAGTTTTGTTTGTTTGCTTGATGTTGGTAAATGTACCTAGGGTATTACACTTACAAGCTCAGTGCTTTATTTTTCTTTAAGGATGACACTGAGTTGTCCAGGCTGGCCGTGAACTTACTATATAGTCCAGATGGGCCTTGATTTTGTGATTTTCCTGCACTTACCTCCTGAGTAGCTGTGGCTGTACCACCAGACTCAGCTAGAACATTTATGCTCTCTACTTTCTGCAACCCAGAAATAAGCACATGAACTAGGTTGAGCTGAGTAAAGATCTAGTCAGAAACTTTAACCCCACCCTCAGAAAAGCAGTAAGCATTTATGTGGTGGAGTTGGGAGCAATGTATCCAATGGCATAGGGAACTCTGGACAGCAGCTGTGGGAGAGTCTGCATGTCAGCAGGGAACACCCTGGTGTCTCTGAACACATGTAATTGGGGACATTGATCCTATCCTGCTGTCTCTCCCTTCTCTGTTTCTATATCTTTTAGCCAGAGTCAGTTCTGTTGATTGTACCTGGAACTCCTTGGCCCAGTCATTGGTTCCTTCCCACACTGAGCTGTTGATCAAAGAGACCCACAAGGTGCTTAAAACAAGACAGGATTCTGTCAAAGCTCTTGAATACCCTCCCCAGGCCAAAGGTAAGAGCTTATTGCTGAAGAAACCACAGAAAGTCATCTCACAACACCGAGAGTCCTTGTGAGATTGAAAATGGTAATCAGTCCCCAGATGCTAGCATATGCAGTGCTGGAAGGCTACATAAGCGGCCAGGGCAAATTGGTTAATAATAATTGGAGAAAGCAGAGACCGCTGATATACAATGCAGACTGTTGCCATGAGAAGGCTGAACACACTACCTTCTGGGAGAAATCAGCAAGCCAGGAAGTGATCACTTGGGCAATAAAGGCACCATAACCTAGGGAGGGTAGTCAACAGCTTTCAAATTGGCCAAGAAATCCACTCAGTGTCAAGGAGCCCTTAACTAGAATTGGGACTCAGAACATAATCCTATGGGAACCAAAACCTTGGGCCCCCAAGGAGAAACTCCCATTACTAGAGAGCTACATAGAGGCTAATCCCAATAGAATCTCACCAAATTAGAAATGTATGTCTCATTTAACCCATACTGATCTCACTCTCCAATGGAAATTCTATTTATATTTTTCAGAAGGCAGTGAAAGAGCTGTGGTCATTCCAACTCCACCAATGAGCTACAGGTGGAGGGCTGATACCCTGGCAAAAGATGGAACACCCCAGGCTTATCCTGTATATCCCAAGTGAAACTTCTGAGAGAGTGACGGGATAGCAAGAGATATATCAGCACAGCTAATCAGTGAACCCAGGATGTCAGTGAGACAAACACCTATTTCCAATACAACCTAAAGCAGAAGTAGAGAGGCCCTTAAGGTCTCAACAATAAAGCAGTCTTAAAACTCACCCACCATGACTCAGGGAACTAAGCAGAAGAGGGGGCAGAAAGAGTGTAAGAGCCATGGTGGGGGAGAATATCCAGAGACACTGCCCCCCTCAGCAACAACACACAAAGTGTGGGGGGAACCAGGCTTCCTCCTATGCTATCCATAACTCCCTATCCCATAGATTGATCCAGTATGCTCACTGAGGAGGATACCCAGTGGATTGGGGA
>PVHP010002709.1:37312-86220 GCA_004024765.1 Zapus hudsonius
TCTCTCTCTCTCTCTCTCTCTCTTTTCTTTCTCTGTCTAGTAAATAAATAAATGAATAAATAAACAAAATATATTTTTAAAAGAATTGCTACTTAGCTACCTTAACTAATCTTCCCTAAGGAAGGATCTGAATTATGGTCTCACATTTTATGAAAGAATGTTGACCTCATTTTATTTAACCTACTGGTGGTGGATTTTTGCTTAGAAAACAAGAGAAGGTCCAGTGAATTGTGACAAAGGTAGCCAGAACATATTTTTGTGGAAGCCTGTATAACAGATATGTCACAGAGCCTTGTCCTTTAGGAAGATGCTACGGCCCTGGAAGGTATCAAAATAAGGCATGAACTATGTCCTAAAGAACTTGAAATCATGGTATAATTTCACTTATGCCACTGAAAATTTATTGGAATCAATATAATATATAATTGACCTTTGGGATTACAATATATCTCTGTTTCTCTATAAATCATTTAACATTTGAACATGTCATAGTGAGTAAGCCCTCATGCAATTCAAGCGCCCCTTGCTTGCAGAAAGAAGAGATGTGTACCAGAGATCCAGGAAAGCTTGATTTGAAATGTATTAATAGGAGCTATGATTTTTTTAAATGATGAATATATATATATAGACATATATATATAGACAGAGAATGCTAATATAGTCCATAAGGGGTGCTATCTTGAGGCACTGAAATTAAAATATGATCTTCTTTTCACTTTGAATACCTGCATCATTACCAATTCAACAAGGATCTTTCATTTATCCCAACTCAACTTTACAAAAGTGCCTAAAGCCTATATTGTTTAAAAAAAAACACCTAATGAAGCTTACATAGGGAAAAATCTTTAAACTGCTTGATATACAAAATCATATAAGTACTAAAAACTGATGGATATTTTACTTTTGCAATATTCAACAAATATAAAGTACCCAGGGGACTGCTAAATATGGATAGTTTTAAATTTGGTTTTTATTCACTTAAAAAGGAGCACTATGGCGAACTTTTCTGCATTATCTAATTAACAGTTATGTAGCAGAAGCTAATTAGACTTTCAGATAATCTAGATAAAGTCAAAAACCAGCTCCTAGGAGGAGATGCCATCTCAAACCCTTCCATGTGCCAATATTCCTAGACTTTAACCTGGAACAAATGAAATCATATATTAGTTAACATATACTTTACTGTGCTGACTTTTCTTTGGTAAGTGTAGGAATTCTGGAAATATAGAACACTATCAAATCTGGACCAAGGTTCTTAAATGGCTACTTGCCACCAACCTATATAAGCTGAAGGGATTAAAATAGTATATTTTGTATAATCATTAAATATAAAAACAACCCAGAACATTTGCTGTACTTGAAGTGTATGCAGTAAGAATTCAAACTTGACTCAGCAGTGGAATAATTACTTTTATTTTTGAGACAGAGAGATCAGGACATTCAGAGGAGAAAGCAGTGATGGTGGTTATAGAGATGAAGGATATGAAGATAACACAGGCTGAACTAGGATTTGTGGAACAACACATAAGTAAGGTTACAAAAGGAAAGATGAGAAATCACAGTACCTTGTGCCATGATGTAAAATGGGAAGGAAGATAGTGGACAGGAAAGGATTAAAGAGAGGTCATGGCTACTTCATTCCTCTAGAATCAGTGGTTCATTTTCAAAAATATGTTGCACCGTATTCATTAGACAAATAAGAATGAAAAAATCTTATGCTTTAATCAAGGTTTTAGGAAAAAACTTCCATGTGCGTTCGAGGGAGTGCAGAAAGAAGAGCTGTCAGAAAAGATGATTTTAAAGGAAAGAAGAACCTATGAAATTCTGGGATTTCAAGCAGACTGCAATGAGATTTTACTATAAACTTAGCTTTTAAGAACAAACTGAAATTAAAATTGGCAATAAAATTCAAAGGTAGGAGCTAAGGAGATAGCTCAGCAATTAAAGGCATTTGCTTGCAAACCCTGATGGCTTGGATTTTATTTACCAATGCCCACATAAAGCCAAATGCACAAAGTAAAGCTTATATAAGCTATAGCAAAGCTGGTGAATCCTTGAAATTAAGAGAGAGTGAGAGAGACAGAGAGACAAAGAGGGACAGAGAATGAACAATCAGAAAAATAGAGGTGAGAAGTGCAACTTCAATAAAGGAGAAATAGATGAAGTGCTTGTTCTAAAACACTGCAAAGAAGTCAAACAGAATAAGGACTCAAAGTAAACAATAGATAGTAGTTCTGAGAGTCCTTGGCAATCAGAGACAGAAGGAACATTTCAACAGCTTCAGAATATTTGCAAACATGTTGATCAAAGAAAACCAACAGCAAATTAACCTGTATCATTAGAGCCTAGAATTGTGCTTGACATAAAAATATACACAACAAATAAATGTGGACTGATAATTTTAACATTTCTCACCATTAGACCTAACAACATAGTAAAAGTTATCATTTTTAATACATGGGTTGGGAACAGGAGTAGAATCTGTCATTTTAAAGATGCCAGCTATGATTTAAATGTCTCTGTATTCAAACACTGTGAAATGAATGACAACCGAGAAGGAAAGAGTGAACTTTGTTCATTAAATATGTAATTGATATTGCAGATCTAGATGTTACCTGAAGAAGTTATTTAAATCATTCCCAGACAATATTAAAACTAACAAACTTACAGCTCTTAATGATTTACCAAGCATTTTCAAATATATCATCTTTATTGTGCATAAATCATCTGAGCTTATTATGTTCTTCCAATTACCCCAGTGAGATATAGAGGGAACTCAGCTTCTCATGATATTTATAATCATCACGTTCACATGGATCTCTTTCTCATCTTACTACAGGTGAAAATCACCTTGGAAAGAAGAATGGTTTACCATAATTTATACAATTCTTCTGCATTAAATCTTCCTTCAAATGTTATTTTAAAGAAAGACTCAGCTGATTATATATTTTTAAAATTGCTTAACAATTATGGAAGAAAATTAAACCTTGTGTGAAAAATGAAAACTTATAACAAACCACCCAAACAACAGCAATATTAAAAAGGCATATTTCCTTTGAATATGAATATCCTTTTCACAAAATTTAATGTGTATCTATGTGCCATGAAATAGGAAAGAAAGTCACTGGCAAGCAGAAAGGTATAAGGGGTACAAGGGGGATGGTTTGAAGAGGAGGGGGGCTGGAGAGATGGCTGAGGAAATTGCCAACAATGCCTAAGGACCTGGGGTTTCATTTCCAAGTACCCACATACAGCCAAATGCACAAGGTGGCACACGTTTGTGTGCTGTGGCTGAAGGTCCTGGTGCATCCATTTTCTCTCTCTCTATCTTTCCCCCTGTCTAATAAATAAAATATTTTTAAACAAACTTTCAAAATGCATCAATGAAATCTGATACTTTATATACTATATATAATTAAAATTTTAAATGGAAAAAAGTATGGTGTTTCGGTTACATCTCATTCACTCATACATTTCTCATGTCATAATTCTTCTTTAATATTCATATAATTCACCTAATATGTCATATAGATAATACTATCTTAATTTGGACTTGGAGACTGTTTTCAGGTTTTATTATAAATACAGGACTAAATAAACTTCCCCTGGTGCATGGCGCTCATAATTGCTTTGGTGGGTTAATGTATTTGTAAGGAAAACTTAAATACACTTTTATAAAAATATGCAAACCAGAGAAGGCATTTGGAAGAGGCAGCCCCTTAAACTTAAGTAGTCAATATTACTGGCATGAGTGGAAAATTAGGATGTGTGACATCATCCTGGAGAAAGTGATCAAAGAGAGAAGTGGGTGTTTCAGAGGAAGCAAAATGCTCATTCATAGTTAGTCTTCACCATCTACCCACCGGACAGAGTGGATCACAAAGGGCTTCCAAACGTCACACACATGCTTATTCCCCCCTCACTTAGCACAGGCATGACTTGACCCTGTCAAATATGGTGTAACTCAACTCTATGGTATTCAGCACAGGATATATCTTAGCATCAACCAGCAGACAAAATTGCCAACATGGCCAGTCTGTTCCTGTTAGTTCCATTGTCCTCTTACTAGTCCTTGTCTTAATACTAGTCCTAATGCTCTATACTTGGTGATTTCATGATATTACTCACTCATCAGCAAATATGTATTCAACTACTTTTGTACTGGAGATTGACAGAAAATAAAGCAAAGTCATTCTACTCAGTTTTCATTCTGATGTAAAATATAATTTGAAGAAGTGAAAAAGATAGTTTGTAAGTAAGAGACTAATAATAATGTTACACTTTAGACACAGTTGCTTTTAAATAATTAAGAAAGAGACAAGAGCTCATATATATATATATCAATCATAATATGTGGTCAAAATCAATCATATACTAAAAATCTTTATTAGTCTACACATATTTAATGACCAGAATTTATTGCTATCATCTTTATCCACATTCATTCTACACATATTTACATCAGATATTGAGAGAATTAATTTTACATTTGTCTTTCATTAATTCTTTATATGGTTTTATTTTCATTGATCAATAGAAATTTATGAGATTCATGAATGGGCATTACTTCTTATGTAACTGTTTACAATGATAAAAATAGAATTATAAATCACCAAAGACATACTAGTTAAGATAGATAACAGGGAGTTAGAAGTGTCACCATGAGTTCATGGCCAGGCTGGGGCAAAAGAATGAGTTCCAGGTCAGCCTTGGCTAGAGTGAGACCCTGCCTCATAAAAAAAAAATTAAATAGATAACAGAGCCACATGCTAGTAAAATATAGCGGGTAATGCTCAGATTACAGAGAACACTGACTTTATTTTGTAAATAATCCTAATGCATTTTATTTATCATTTGAGAGTTACATATTTACTTTTATAAAACTAAATTTATCTAAAGTCACTATTTTTATAATGATTATATTTCTATCAGTCAATATAGAAAAGAATTATCTGAGAATTTTTATGGTAAATTTATTGTATCAATTCTTCAACTCAAGAGCCTTTTTACTTTGTCTTTGTTTAATTTCACATTTAACTAAAGTTTTTTTTTTTTGGTTTTTCGAGGTAGGGTCTCAATCTAGGCCAGGATGACCTGGAATTCACTATGTAGTCTCAGGCTGGCTTCAAACTAATGACAATCCTACCTCTGCTTCTGAAGTGTTGGGATTAAAGGTGTGTGCCACCACATCTAGACTAAAGATAATTTTTTAAAATTTGTGAATAAATTATAAAAAGTATTTCCTAGATTGCAAATTAGCAAATTTTAAGTATTACATGATTTTTTTTGGCAATTTGTTATGAAGCAGCTATTCAAGAAAAACAGGAGGATACATTATGGCAATTTTGAGTTTCCTTAATTTTTCATCATAGAAATGAGCATTACAAAAATGTATTTTGGAATATGGAATTATCACCAATTTGAATCTTGCATAGACTCAGTTTTATGGAGATGTGATTAACTTTGAATAATCCATACTAGAATGGAAAGAACCATTTACTTAAAACCCATTAAAATCATGCATACTTCACTTTGGGATGTTTTCAGAATTTGTTTAGTTGTGCTTAGCCAAGTGGTTCACCCACATAAACCTCACTTTATAACTGAATTTTTTTCAAAGCTACATAGTATTATAATTTATATGAAGTCTGTCACAAATAGTTAAAACTGAAATTTTCTGCACTTGAATTTATATGAAATATGACTGGTGAGTGATATTTTCTTCACAAAGGAAAAAAAAGAGAAGGGAAGGAAAAACTAGACATAAGAAATTAAACTAACTCCTCCAAAGCATAGTTTTTTTTTTTTTTTTTTTTTTTTTTTTTTTTTGCTAAAAACTATGCAATGATGTCATCTGTTTAGAGAATTGGAAGAAAATGCTTGTTTTTGCTCGGAAAAAAAATATATGGCAGTATTTGAATAATTGAAGGCTTATGCTTCAAAAGAAGATAACTTCCATTAAATTTTGAATTAGACACAATACACTGCAGGAATTCAGAGAATTGCAACTTCGTAATAGTAATGGAGGTTTCTTGTCACTGTCTCATCTATAACCAGGACTTTTCACATTAGAAGGAAGGATGCCTCTTCTATCTCATTCTCGAGGTTTCAATGTAACAGCAGTCCTGTTTTTCTACCCAAAATACTACTGAGGTGACCATTGCTGGTCATTTTCTAAGTGTCTCCCTAGAAACCCTGATGAATTTACTTGGTGGCTCCAGGGGCACACACCCTGTTTAATGCCATGAGGCTCCTTGTCTAGATCT
Source organism: Zapus hudsonius (assembly GCA_004024765.1). NCBI lineage: Eukaryota > Metazoa > Chordata > Mammalia > Rodentia > Dipodidae > Zapus > Zapus hudsonius. Next base: position 43,579 of record PVHP010002709.1, read on the forward strand.
GCTATTGGGAGCTTTGATGTCACTGCTTTCTTTAACATCTTCTCTACACTTGAGCTTACCCTACCCAACTGCTTTTCCCATTTTCACTTTACAATTTATATACATTCAAGGAGCCAGACTGATTTTGAACAATTTCAAATAGATGAAGAAAAATATATAGAGTTATTTGAAATTTCTCACATACATAAGCTGTTTTTGTTAAAGATACACAAATATATGTGTGTCTGTGCATATATGCCTCTGTGTATATATATCTCTGTCCACATATACCTGTATTACATTTGTAACAGGGATAGTAACAGGATCAAAGGTAAACTAGCAACAGTTCACCATAAGCAATATCTTGAGCTTTGAAGGAATTTTGGCTTTGAAGGTATGTTTTACTGTTCCTTCTGTCATTAAAACAACTATACGCCTTTAAGTCAAATACTCTTATGTTCATGGTCAAACCTGAATACAGTTCATTGTCAGCAGCTACAGATCTACAGATCATAAATTATGAGAAAATCCACTGTAAATGAATAACCAATTGAGTAAATTTCTGAGAGATAGACTGAAAAACTTGAGTAAGAATTTTAGCTACTGTGAAAGTGAATCTCTGATCTTCACATACCATGCTTCCAGCTCCACCTATTTATGAATTATTCCATTGAACACATATTACTGTGTAATGGTGTAAGAAATCTGAATCATGCCATGAAGCTAGCGTGAAAGATTCTCATGTTAGAAGGATGAGAAGTACTACCAAGTGCTTTCCTAGTACTTACACCCAAAAGGAGCCTTTACGTTGTTATTTTAATGCCAGGGCCTCTTACCACTTTAAATGAACTTCAGATTGCATGTGTTACTTTCTGCATGTGGAATCAAACTTGGGACATCAAGCTTTGCAAGCAAGCAACTTTAACCACTGAACAATCTCTTCTGATCCCATTTATTTTACTGTTAATTTTATGTATTTGCATATGTGTGTGTACAAACTTTTTGCAACTGACTTACATAGGTGGCTTGGGATTGAACCTCGGACAGCAGGCTTTGTAATCAAGTGCCTCTGAACGTTGAGCCATCTTCCCATCCCCAACAATTCACATTGTACTTAGAAGCACACAATACTTTTTTGAGCAGATCAAAAACCATTCATGTGAAACAATTCCCAAAGAACTTCATATACTAATTCTTAAAATGGAAATTAATAAAAAAGTAAGTTATTAAAAGTCAATGCATTTTGGTCAGTAAGTGGAAATTCTGAATACATTTAGTAGTGGTTCATACAAAATCAAGTACACCATATGCTCTATATGAGAACAAGAAAAAAGTGATGTTTGAAAATGTTTCAGCCAGTGCTCAATTCAGAATTTATGTTAATCACATTATAAATGACTTTAGTTCTGTTTCTATAGAATCATTAGGGGTCTACAGGGATCGTTTAAATATTTCAGTTATACTTTGCTGCATTTTATGAGGAAATTATATATTATAGTGCTACCTGGGGATTTAAGAAGGTCTTTGGGACATATCCCTATGAATATCTTAGTCTCAGCATTACTAGATGTACTTTTCCCCCATTATTTCTTGTTAATTCTTTAGCAATTGCTAAAAGCTGGCTTACTTGACCTTTTATGGAGCTATATTTTTAAAGCAACTTTTTTTTGCAAGTCATGCTTAAATCTGGCTGTAAAGAGCTTTGAATATTTTCTAAAAATGCCTGAAGAGCATCAGCCAATGTGGGCTGAGGTTAAAGTCATGCTCGCTATTGCTGTTAATGCTTGCTCCTGGGTCACATTCAGCTCATTCTTCTATGGGTTTTAAAACTATGGCAGATATCATGAGATTTACAGCATGTATTGTGCATGCCATGTGGTCATAAGTGGCTTGCAGAATAGGAGGAACACTTTTCAAATCATCACAGTCTGAAATATTCCAAGGGTTGTGGACATAGCACACTTGGCTTAATGAACCAAACATAGGATTAGGGTCAGTTGAACTCCAGTTTCACTGGCTCTGTTATTAACCACCACCACAGCAGGTGCCTACTGTACTGTAGGGACCTAGAAATTACAATTTCAGGATAACACAAACTATTGCAGAACTTGGACAAGGATATAGTCACTTTAGACAGAAGTATCCAGTAGAAATATTTTAATCTGTCTATAGAAAGGGAGTCTGTGTGTTTACCTCCAGATACACAAAAGTGTTATAGGGAACAAGAAAGCTGTGTTACACCAAGAGCATGTCAGGTTGGGGCTCTGTGTGGCTGAGGGGAATTGGACCAAAGTATAAGTTTTTAAAGAAAGACAGTATCTGTCACTATGGTAAGCTTCAGGAGAGAATGCTTCTTTTGTTTTTAATCACACTTGCCTTTTCAGCATGCATAGGAGTCTTTGCTGGTAGCTTCACTTTTAGCTTTTTTTAATTAATTGAGAACTTTACAGTATGAACATATTGTATATTGGTCATATTCCCATTTGGTTATACTCATGATCCCTCTCTCCTGCCCCCATCTCACTGATGGCCCTCCTCAGCAGTTATGTGTATTAAGTGTGGGGTCACTAGTGGCTTTTGTAAGGTCTTCTTCCTAAACATCATTAGAAGTTGTTCTGTTATATGAGAGCAGAGTCTTGCTTCTTTTGTTCGTACATAATCTAATCAAATTTAGCTCATCAAATGTCCAGATTAGTTGTTCTCAGCATGGAATTTTTATCATTCACTAAGCTAAGTACAAACACACACACACACACACACACACACACACACACACACACACACACACACAGTCAATCACTCACTCGGAATACCTGAGATTCAGAGCATCTGAATAATTTCAGAAAAGAGAAGGCACAACTTTTAAAAGAATTCCCAATTCTAATGTACAGAAATGATTCAAGGAAAAACTTCTACCTCATATGTTTTAGAATTCTTGAAAACATGGACTGTGAAACTTATTTTCATATGGTAATGGCTTTGTGTCTCCTAAAATATATTATGATTTCTCACAAATAACATCTCAGTACCCTGCCACAGACAAGCTCCAAATTCATGTAAATTTCATAAATTTTAAGATAACGTATTAGAGAAAAGAAAACTGCTTCATCATGGATTCTAGTTTTTAATCTTCTTTAAAAGTATGTACCTCTTTTAAAAAAGGGCTGGAGAGATGGTTCAGTGGTTAAGGCACTTGCCTCCAGTGCCTAAGGCCCCGGGGTTCAATTCCCCAGTACCCACATAAGCCAGACCCACAAGGTGGTGGCCCTGGTGTGCTCTCTCTATCTCTCTATCTCTCTGCTTGAAAATGAATAAATAAAATATTTTTTTTAAAGTATGTACCTCTTATTTTTTTCCCTTATCTTAGGAGGCCATGTGGCTGTTGGGTTATCTTTCTTCTTTATTTCACTCCTTTCCCTTTCCACCTGTGGTAGTTTGAATGGATGTCCCCCAATAGATACAAGAGTTTTATCAGTTTTTCTCCAGCTTCCTGGCTAGAGGTGTCATCTTGGCCTGGCCTTCAGCCCCAAGGTATTTCTAAGGTAGACGTAAAATTCCAGCTATACATATGCAAAGAGTAATCTGAGCTCAGGCCTGAAAGGTCCCGCTGTTTGTTAGTGAGAGTTGGAGTGTGCAGGCTGGAGGTGATGGGTTTCTCTCTCTGGTTGGATCTGTAAAAAGTGGCTAGCCTTTTTCTTCATTATTAAACTTCCCAGTAATCTATTACTTTAATAAATATATTCCTCCCCAAACTGTGTCTGGTATGAAGATTCATCCCAGCAGTGTGTGGCTGGCTATGACACTCCCTATCACAGTAAAGTTTGAATAAAGTGTTGTTTGTATAAAAATGCTCTCAGTCTTGAGTCATCAATTCTTTGGTGTACTTGAAATAAGGAATCAGGGTTCCAGGGGTTGTAACTCAGCTTCCCACAGTCCCACATCAATTCTCTGCTACATCGTGAGTTTGTGGGCAGCAAGAGACCCTGTCTAAGAAAACAAGAATAACAACAACTAAAAACATCACCAAAAAGTTAGAAAATAAAATAAAACAGATGTTCCACTTCCTTAAAAGAGTCCAAGAATGGAGAGAAATGGACAAATATGGTGGTAGAATAAAGAGATTAAGATTGAAGCAAAGTTTAAGGTTTTGATTTAGTATCTATGAGAATGGGAAAAAACCATTAAGAAAACTGAAAATTATAAAGTGTGGAAAGAGTAACATATAAACTTGCATTAACTTCAGCAATGAGTAGAGTTCTTTCCTGGAAATGAGGAGGGAGGTTACCCAAGAGTAGTGACTGGAAACAAATGTTCCCAGAGGGTCAGCAGAGAGGAAGTAGAACTCCTCAGCACTCTATCACTATATATCTCCTTAAGTGCTGTCCAAACAATTGAGAGTTAAAAGTTTAAGGTGCAGGAGGGTCACCATGAGTTTGAGGCCAGCCTGGGACTACAGAGTAAGATCCAGATCAGCCTAGGCTAGAGTGAGACCCTATCATAAAAATAGCTTTAAAAAAAAAAAAAAGACATGAGAGTAAATAAATCAATACCAGAATGAAAAAGTGGCATGTCAAAAGCATTTGAATTCCCCGGAGAAGAGAGCAAGTGTGAAGCCTGGTTCTCCTTGAAAGGGAAGGAGAACAGAGTCCTAACAGATCTGGAGTGAACATTTCAGATTCCTTGGACACTGGAGAGGGCCCGGTCCATTGGCCAGTGGGACTCTAGATACATGAGATGAACACTTAGGGCAAGGTTTCACACAGCTCTTTGGGTGTCAGCTGCATCCTGGTAGGTGGGAGAGGGGTTGAGGAGTAGTTCAAGGTGGGATACACTGTTTAGAATGTTAGGATTTTGGAAAGAGCTGACACTGTCCCTCAGCTTGCCCCTAGAGGATCTTAGGATCCGGCCAGTATGTAGTCGATGTTGTGCAGAATCTCTGTAGCTTCCACAGCCTTCTGCTTTGCCCCTGCTCAAGAGAACTGCCATGCCTGATATGAAAAAGTACTACCTATCTCATGGGCTCAGCCAATTGTGGGAGTTGAGAAAGCTGAACTGGAGGCTACTATTAAGAAGCTGTTAACAAACAAGGTGGAAAAGAATTTTAAATGTAATGTATATTCCTATGGAGACATGCTGGTAATGAGAATAATTAATAACAATAATGATTTTTCACAGCTGTAAAATCAAATACTGGCATTGAAAAGGAGATTATCCTGTTTTAAGAACCGAGTTGTTTTCTGAGTGATCAAATAAAAGAAGAAAAGAAGAAAAAAAGTAGTGATAAAAATTAGAGGAAGATCCAAGTGACATAATACACACAGGGAAGAAGTGCCAAAAGTAAATAATACTAAGAATAATAATAATAATTAGTAACAATAACATGTAATAAAGCACATTGCAACAAAAAGACTAATCATGGAAATAATAGAATACAAATTCCCCAAGTTAAAGAAAGATGTGTGCCTGTTATTGAATAGGCTCACCAAGACTCAACAGGATTAATTTTGCAAAAAGCCACACACCTAGACATAATCAGGGTGAATGTCTGACCTCTAATGCTAATGAAAATAAATCTCTTTTCTATTCAGAACAAAAAACAGTTTTCTAACAAAAGAAAGATTATCTTATCTGACTATGCTGTTAAAGACAAAATCTGTGATCCAAAATTTCTTTTACCAGCCATTATAATACTCATATGTTAAGGAAAAGGCACAACAGTTAATATTCAAGAATTATAAATAATATGCCACCCATACCCTGACATCTTATCTAAAGAAAATATTCAAAGAAATATTCTGGACCTCATAAAAATTCCACCAAAAGGCAAATGTGGTTTTTTTTTCTTCCAAAAACAGGGAAAGAACGGTATAATAGATGGCATTAAGCAAGTTCCTAAAACTTTTATGATAATTCTATATTTAAGATTTAGAATAGAAATAATTATATTTCACAATTTTTATGTGTATATGTGTATAATTAAAAGCCTGTAACTAAAATTTTTTCCACTGCAACAAAACCCAGGACTTTGGGGGGTGAAGAAAGAGAGAATAAGGAAGGAGTCTAAGTCTCTCAAAGTTGGAGGGAGGAAGAGTCAAGATATAAGATGAAACGTAGCATTCCTAATGGGGCCATTCTCATTACTGAAACTTTACATCAATCAAGAAACATTGCTTATGATTGTAAGCAGTAAAACAATAAAAGTTCCAAATTATCAGAATGTAAAAAAATACAACAAAAAGAAACAGAACCAAGCAAGGAAAACAAATAGTAAACACAAAACTATAGGAAATAATAAAGATTATTTACTAGGCTATGTATTGATAAACTTATTTCTCTATCTATCTATCTATAAAAAATCAGAATGGGCTTAAGTAAAATCAAAGTAAAATAAAATTTTTAAAATGAAAAAAAATGTGATATAAGTGTTAAAAACGAAAATCTTAGCCAAAAGCATTACCGAAGACAAGGAGTGATAGTATATAATTAGAACACATATAATAATAAGTACGTTATTAACTATATGTTAAGACAAAATATATAACCTAAAACCATAAATACTTAAACCTTAGCATAAGGTTTATACCTAGTAAAACTATAATAGGGAAAAGATCGACATTCATATGTTCTTTCACTGAAGAGACCTCATCATTGAAGATGAACAGAGAGTTCTCAAACATGCCTAAAGGTGAGCTCTGCTTGTAGTTTTCCCCATAAAGTTAGCAGCACCTGTTTCCTTGCTCTCCAAGTAGACATGCAGAGTGGACTGACTGCAGCAGGTGGTTGGCTGCTCTCTTTAGAAAGTTCTGCAAATCATTTGCTGTTGCTGGTATTTGGGTTATATTAGGAATGGCTAATCTTTTCTAGATGCAGTGATACAGAAATTTTGAGGCTCCTCACTAATGCACCAATACACTACAACAAAACACCAATGATTTTCCTGTGCCTCTGGATTCTTGTCTTATGATATTGAAGAATGAAATCCATAGACCATATGATAAGGTTTAGAAAGATTTTATTATAGCTTAGAGCGTCCAGAAAGAGAGTTTTATGAGAAGGAAGGATTAAGGGAAGGAAGAAAGACATTGAGAAACCTAGAAATTTAAGAAGCAAGGCAGAGCTATTGCCCAGGAAGACAAGAGAAGGTTTGAGAAACCCTCCATACTCAGATTGGAATTTTTTTAATGAGCCCTATGGAGAGGTTCCTGGCTTAACTGGTCTAGTCTTGATGTCAGATGTCAGGTGTCAGGATTTTTGGAACAGGACAATCTTTTCAGAAGTCTTAGTTCTCTGGGGAGTGCCTTCTCAGAAGAGAATGGAAAGACTCCTCAAAGGGACAGAGATACTGAAAGGTCTGACCCTTCTGAAGTTTCTGACCTGCAGTAAAGTGTAATGACCTAGATTTCACCCTATAGACCCAAGGACAAGTCCTGTGTTTAGTCAAGGAGAAAGCTATTTGCTTTGGATAACTGCTCAGCTCAGGGGGCAAGGACCCAGCACTGTGCAGCAGACTGCTCAGTGCATAGTGCTCAGTGATCATAGCTTGACATGGGTCACACCATAAACACATGCTTCAAGTCAGGACTGGGCTTTGGTAGAACTGCTTTACCACAGCACCACCACCTGTTTTTGTCCTAGGAGGGTGGTTGATTTCACAAGGACTGATCTCCCCTAGTGGGCAGAAATAAACTAGAAAAAAACAAAAGACCCACTAGAAACTGATTTTGGGCTCTTCAGTCAGAGAATTTATTTAAAAAATATGTTTTTAAAAAGCCATGCATTCCTTAAACTAATAATTTTGGGGAGCTATTACGTGTGAGAATTTATCTTATAAAAAATTATAAGTTAAAGAAGAAATAGTACTTTGCTTAAGGCAACTTAAAAACATAACCTTGTCTGTCCTCTTTTTAGTCTGTGTTCTCAACCATTGAATCTTTCTAGTTTCACCTTCAAGAGCACCTAATTTAATCTTTCAAAGGGTGGTTAAAATGGCGTGTCAGTGAGTGAGACTACTTCATATTATATTATTCCTTAATACAACTTGAAGACCTGTTGCTGTGTAGAAAAATGTACTAAAGCTTTCTTCCTGATAAAGCATTAAACTATTTAAACTAGCAATGCAGAATCAACTTATGTTCTAACTAGAATTCATCAATGTCCACCCAAGTAAAGACAGTATTGAATATATATATATATATCAAATGCATGCTGCAAGCTTGAACTGAAATCCCTTCAATAACATACCTAAAGTGTCCCAGAAAAGCAGAAAGATAAAGATAAGACCAAAACTAAGCACAGAATGTTAGTTACCACAGATGCAGGAATGTTAAAGGTGGGCTTGTGCCAGAGTTGAAGCCATGATAAAGGTCTGTCAGTCAGAGCTCTGGCTTTAAGGATTCCAGCTGTTTTTATGTAGTGACCCTTGCAATTACTGGCCTTTCCAGCTCAAGGAATAGCTTACCCTCACCCCCACCACTTATTGTCCTCACTACTCTGAAAAGGACAATTAAATTTATTTTTATGACAGAGCACAATATTTGAGGTCTGCATGAGATCTGCTATATCTCCTAAATTTGACTTGCAATTTTAGATAATAAAAACATACACTTGAAACATATAGGTAAATATATACAAAAACACATATATTTTCATTGGTACATTTCTTTAATGCTCTGAAGGTGTTTTGAGACTCGTGTGTGTGTGTGTGTGTGTGTGTGTGTGTGTGTGTGTGTGTGTGTGTGTGTGTATGTGTGTGTGTAATTGTCTCCACTGTCTTCTATGAACTGAGAAAGGCCTTCTTTTGTTTCAATGTGACAGATCCGTTAGCACTATGGCAACTACCATTTACAGCTATTGATTTCAATGTGACATTAAAGGCCTCAAATTCAACCATTATTCTCCTCAATTGTCACAAACAAAGGTTAATAATAGTTGAGTTTGGACTGAAGGAATCAAGAAAAGATTGCCAACTAAAATTAGCATGCTGTTTCTCTCTGAGGCTTGAAGTCAGTCTGGGAGTCTCTCTCTGTTCCCCAGCTTTCTTGAATGCTAACATTATTTTAAAATTGTGCCTTTCCTCCAAAAGTAATATGCAAAATACAGAAAATGAAAGTGCAGTATTCTAGGACGTCATGATATTTAAATAATAAATAACTGTAAAATATATTTCTCATATCACAAAATAAAACATTTTGTTTTGCTGCCTTTACAAGCCACAAGATGTTTCTCATAACTGGAAATGGTGGTATATAGCACCATTAAATAACATTTCAACCCTTTAGTTCATACAGAGGTTACCAACTGTAGGGAGAAAGGTTTGATCTGGTTTCCATCTTCTATGAGAAATCTTGGACGGAAAATACACAGTACCTTTAATAAATGGGTATCAAAGCTACAAATGGCTTTCTTTTATGGTCAGGTGTGAAAGAACAAAGTCCCTTTGCAAGGTGACATTCTATAATTCTTCACAAAGCAAAGTCAAGTTACAAAAGTCTGTTAAGTGTTTGCAATTTCAACTTGTTTATATTTACATTTTCTCTTACTATGTTTCCCATGGAAAATGGCCAATTAAGTGTCCTGTGTTCTGCCCACTATAAATGTATTTAAATAAAAACTTTAATACCCCAATAAATCTAATTATTACTGATTAATATATCATTGATCATGTTTTGAAATATCATAAAAAAGAAAACATACATGAAGAAAATGAGTTTAGGATAATTTACTACCGCCCATTATTTACAAGAGAGAGAAACTTAAGAAAAGTTGACCTGTACTCAGTAGTAACCATGTTAAGGGATTTTAGAGGAGGGCAGTGTTCCAAATAAATAGGATTAATGGTTGAATAGACAGACCATTCTTTTGTGATGGTCATGCAGCTCCATAGGCACGTGCCTCTTAAGTGGGAGGTGTCTCTAGCCAGAGCCTAAACCTAGGCGCTAAAACTTATTGGTAAGGTATGAACCAACCAGTGGTCTCCCTGCCCACCTAGGGCAAAAAATACTGACTAAACAGTTAATCTGCTCTCACTTTCCCACATGGCAAGCTAGCAGAAGGACTTCTGAATCTCCTGGCCTTAGAAAGGTAAGGCCTACCCCACCCCAGCTAATGGCTGGGATGGGGGAAGGCTCCAGATTTTTCCCCTCAAGAACCTCTCCTTCTCATGATGGGAGCCCTCTGTTATCTTTTCTTCTGCTGCTTGTTTAGCTGAACAACATAGATTCTATTAAACTCTCTGACACATGTTTTCCCCACCCTTGTGGCTGGAGAACTCTGTAACTCACCATGTTCCCTTAAATAATAAAGTCTCCCACTATACCTTACTATCTTGTTGTCTATGATTTTAATTCTTTAACTTTGTAGACAAGGGTCCTCTAAATTTTGGGGCGTATTGGAATTTTTGCTGGGTGTTATCTAAATTATAACCCCCAGATCACCCCGTTACACTTTAGAATAGAGTTAACTGCAGTAATATCTCTTTGCGCCTAAGATAACAATAGTTACAGAGAAACTATTTTAATCATCGAGTTACATCGTTGCTCTGAAAGAGATCGTTTTAAATCCTTGTTTAATACCTTGTCAAGATTAGCTACTTATTTTTTTCAGGTGGAGGAAGTACTTCAGTTTAATCCTTATGGTCTGGAACATGCTAGGTGTTAGGTTAAAACTCTGGCAGTACCTCAGTTTCCCCCTGAAAAGAATTCCAGATACAGCCCAGCAAGCCTCAAGAGAAGGGTCAACACGGAAACCAGACCCCAACAGGAGTTAAAAACAGAACTAAAAGCCAGTCTTGTAAACAGGAGATAAAGCCCCCTTCCTGCTGTGTCTCTGGCTGATGGGACATCCCTTCCACCATCCTGGACACCTGGGCTCTCCCCCAACCTATGTGACAAATTCCTGGACCTCAGTTTCTATTTCCCCTTAAAAGTACCAAACCTGCCCATCCAAGTTGTTTTTTTTCTCTGCCCTGGTGAAATAGCCTGGCAGGTCGTGTTTCCTCTGAATAAAGCCTTTCCTTTCAGAGTGGTCTCTCATGGTCTCAAACTATTATAACAAAATGAGCGTGAGTTTACTGTCCTTCCCCCTTCTTCATTGTTATATTCTGCAGGCTGCAGATGGCCAGTCACATAGCATGAGTTGAGAAACTACCAGAGCTTTGAAATTCAGTGAGACAAATTGCTTTAACTGTGATAAGGAAGTTAGGGAAAAGATGAGGCAGGAGAATACCTAGGGAGGATTATCTCAACTTCTCTGGAACCCATTGTAAAATGTAAATTGTTAGATTAGGCATCTGCTTCCTTGTGCATGTTAATTTACATGCCTAATGTCACATACATATCTCTGTGCCCTACTATAAAATCCCTTTGTAACCTGGGTTCTGGGCCAAGACTTTTCTATGCTTGGACCACCAGGCTGCGAAAGTAAGCTCCACTCTCCTCTTGATGAACCAGCTTTGTGTGTTTGCCCCTGGGAATTTCTACAACACAACCTTACACTGGGCAATCACTGTGTCACTGAGCTATAACCCAGCCTAGATTAGGTACATTTTAAAGCACACAGACACCCCGGCACATGCCTTTCTCCTAGTATTGCACAGGTAGAGACAGAAGGATCATGGCTTGTATCCAGCCTGGCATCCACAGCAAGCTCAAGGACAGCTTGAGCTATACAGACCTTAGTTCAAATATTAAAATGAAATAAAATAATAAAATTAAAATTTGATAAAATAATTTATAGATAACAATTATATAAAGTAAATTTCCTCTTTCCCAGTCCCTGAATTTCTATACATAGCCACCTATTCTTTACAGTTTTGACTCTATGTTTATGTAGGTATATTATAAATAGACATTATTATATAACAACAAAAACAAAGAGTTATCTTGTGTGTGTGTGTGTGTGTGTGTGTGTGTGTGTGTGTGTGTGTGTGTATTTCACATTGGTATATGTGAGAGCCTCTGATTAAAGGTAAACCTGCTTCTTTTCTTTTAATCATGTCAGTGACCATTTATGTGGGTGGGCCATCATTTTCTCAAGCTTCCCTTAACAAATTCCTTCAGTTAAGAATTCCTTAAGCCCTGGGGTAAAAAAATCCTAAGATTCTTATATATGTATTTACTCTCATTTTTATAGGATAGATTCCTAAATTAGATTACAGAGCCCCAAAGTGCATGCCCTTAAATTTACTTAAATGCTCTAAAATACTTTCCCCAAGGATAGTACTGTTCCATTTCCCTTGGATAAAGCCTGGAAACAGCAGCTTCTCATCAGCACTCAGCCATCATTCTTTGTCAACCCAGTGCTGGACAGATTTAAAATATGTGTTGGTTTATTTGCATTTCCATGCTGACCTGCTGGGGTGAATATCTCTTCATGTTTACTGGCTTTTTGTAATTCTGCTTCTTTGATTTTTTTTTTTTTCAAACTAGGTTGTTTGTAGTTTTCTTATTAATTGGCTAACAGTCTTTTTTCTAATGTCCTTTTCCCGTTGTTTACATGCATAATGCATGCTAATTTCAGAAAAGATACACATGTGAAGAGATGAAAAGTGTCCATAGTTTTATGCACCCTGGGATAATACTTTTGGCATCTAGCCTGTAAGCAAGGTCAAGGGTGACTTAGTATAACAGTACCCATTGAGTTTTGACCCCCTTTTCCTTTTGACTCAACAAAACAGCTTTAAAATTTTTCTCTCCTCTCAAATATTTATCCACAAACAAGCTTTGCAGACTTTCATCAAAAACAAACAAGCATAAGAAAGCACCGAGTTCCTTACACTAAGAAAAATTTCATTTTGAAAATTCAAATATTGAATGTAAGTGGAACAGCTGGATCCATTTGCCCTTGCCACTCAAGTCCTGCTCTAGATGACGATGGCTGGAAACAGGAGAAAATGTCTCCTAATTGACACATGGAGACAGAGGAAAAGACTGTGACTCGATGCAACTATGTGTATATACAGGCTCCATCCTTTTCAATGACCTGAGTCTATTCTAATCATTATGGCCCTATGGCAGGAGTTACATACATTCATTTGACAGAAGAGAGAATGAGTACAGTCACTCTTGTATATATCATAGAAAGCCACTATCCCCAGGGCATTTGAATGCAGCCTGGAATCCTGCAGTATGTGTTCCAAATCTCCAAGTGCCTTGCATAATGCAAGCCAGGAAACCAATTGCTATCAGGTGATGTGTTTTTGGAGCAATCTTTTATTTTTTTCCTCTAAGACTAATTCGCAAGCATTTTGCAAGAATGTCTTTACAAATGAGGTGTAAGGGATGGGGGGAGGGGAATAGCTTAAGCATGAGGCTAAACCAAATTAGGTTCAAAAACATAAAATCCTCACGAGCATACTGTAACCTACAGAGCAATTAGTGGGCGTCAACTGGCAAGAGGGGCCATGAGTAGTAGGGGAGAATGTCTAAACCTGTGAATAATTGATCAGTCTGACAAACCCAGGTCCCGGTCACCAGTTCCTTCCCTCACTGAGCTGTTGACCAAAGTGACCCATGAGGTCCCAAAAACAAGACAGAATTCTTTCAAAGCTCTTGAACACCCTCCCCAGGCCTGAGGCAAAATCCTGTTGCTGAAGAAACAACAGAATGCTATCGATGAGCATCAAGAGACCCTTCGAGGTCTGGAATGGTAACCAGCCCCCAAATGGCAGTTAGTGCAGTGCTGAAAGGCACTACACAAGCTGCCAGGGGAAGCAGATCAATGACAGATGGAGTAAACAGACCACTGGCATGAAACACAGTCTGTGGCCATGAGAAGACTGACCATACCTCCTACTGGGAGAGAACAGCAAACCAAGAAAGGAGCATTTATGCAATGGTGGAGCCTGGGCCTGGGGGAGACAATCAACAGCTATTAAATTCGTCCAAATATTCCACTCAGTGAGGGGGAAACCTTGATTGGAACTGGGGATTCAGGACAATATGCACCCAATCCCATACTCTTGGGCTCCCAAGAAAAGAAGCACTATACAAGCGACTGACAGGGTGACTACTAAAAATAGAATCTAGGTAATCCAGTATGGTGTATATTTGTTAACCTATACTGATCTCACTCTCCGATGGGGATTGTGTTTGTATTTTTCAGGATACAGTGAGAGAGCTGTGGCCCAAATAACCCTACCAACCGACCACAGGCTGATAGCTGAGATCCTGGCAAGAGGATGAGCCACGACAGTCATATCATGGAGGATCCATATGGAACCCTGCAGAGAATGACGGGATAAACAAGGGACCCACAGCTACAGCCATTCAATCAACACAGGATAAGCCAGTGAGACAGAAACCGATTCTCAACACAAAAATCCCTAAGCTCACAACATTAAAGCAGCCTTAATACTCAACCACCACGACTCAGGGAACTGAGCAGAAGAGGGGGCAGAAAGATTGTGAGAGCCATGGTGGGGGAGATTATCAGAGACTTGGCAACCCTCAGTAACAACACACTTGGGTCAGGAGAACCCGGCTGAAGACTGGGCTATCCATGGTCCCCTACCACAAAGACTGATCCAGACGGCCCATGGAGGAGGATATCCAGCCGACTGGGGGTGGGGGGGGGCAATGAGGAATTGGGGATAACAACTCATTGTTGGCCCACTAAACAATGTAACTCATTATGGACAATAAAAAAAAAACATAGAGTAAATAGAAAAGAGTATTGGTAATATGCTATCTAAGCATACAGTTTTCAAAATTATATATAATTTCTTTTACTATTTACAATAGTTTCAACACATATATTTATATCTCTAGTGAATTGAATCAGTATTCAATGCTTTTATATTAAATATACATGCACATTATTTTATGTTCAATTTCCTTTTTCGCCTCAATGCTATGTCTTAAAGATTCAACTATGTTTTCATTGCAAATCATTTTTTTTTCATGTTTTCTGGAGTTTGAGTCAGATATCTACCATAATTATACTCATGTGTTCTGAGTGCTTAGTTCCCAGCTGGTGGGAATTTGGGACTTGAAGCATTGCTGGGGGAGGTGTTTCTGCAGGTAGTCATTGGGGTGTTGTAGCCAGCTGCCCCTGATCAGATCTTCACTCTTTTGCTGCTGTTTTCCACCTGCTGTGGTGGAGGTGATATCCATCCTCTACTCATGCCATGCTTTTCCCTGCCATCTTGAAGTTCCCCTCAAGACTGTAAACCAAAATAAATCATTTCCTCCCATCAGCTGCTTTTGGTTAACAAGAAGGTAACTACAACAAATCTTGTATAGTATTATATTTTTCCAAGTTTCTCTACCTTTTCTGTTATAAATGGAAGTTTGTTTCCTGCTAGTTCATAATGTTTTTACTATCTTCTTTTTGAAATTACTATTCTATTTTTTTAAAGTTATTTATTTTTAATAATCAAATACATAGTATGGACAAGTCTTGTGATGGTACCCCATTATTCTCCTCCCTGTCCCCAACCCACTGAGGGCCCTCCTCAGTGAGATTGCTGGACTGGTCCATAGAATAGGGAGTTAAGAATTTTACAAGCCAAAAGTTTTCTTTTCTTTGAGTGTTGTTGTTAAGGGAGGTAATGTCTCTGCATATTCCTTCTCAACATGGCTGTTCTACTTTTACCCATTTTAAAGAAAATATTACGTAGTCTTTCCCCTCTTAATTTGAAGAAATTCATTCATCTGAAAAATACTCTATGCCAGCTCTTTGTAGGACAAATGTTCATTGCTTATGTATATTTTGTCTTTTCCTTTTTCCTATGCCTTTCCTTTTTTTTACTTTACCTCTATGATTGTGAGACATTTTTTTTCTGCCTTGTTTAAGGAAAGCAAACAAGATATTTTCTATAATGCTTCTAAACAGAAAGATCACTGCCTGTTTCATGTATGTCAAACTACGTGTAGCTAATTTTTGTGTGCAGACCAGAATTTATTCCTACCATTTTAGTCAATGGTTCAACATTTTTCCATTGGTTTGAAATGATAGTCCCATCAAAAATCAAGCCTCTCTCTATATATATATCTAGGGTTTATTGTGGTGACTTTACCCAATTTATCTAACCTTGTGCCAATTCTATTACTTAACAACAATAACTTTACAAGAATTCTTGACAATCACACGCTCAAGGCTCTGGGACCATTGAGGGAGATGTGGCAGAAAGAATATAAGAGCCAAGGGATGGGGAAGAGTGCTTTGTAACAGACAAAATGACTGTGGCTTTTATGATCGTATAGCAGCTTACAATACCAAAATAAGACCTGTGTAATAGGAGGAAAAAATAATGATATCAAAATAGACTAGGGACTACCTGGAAAGGAGGAGTCCAGGGGATGGGAAATAAGGGAGGGGGAGCAAAGGAAGTTGGTGTGAGGGGACTTTGATCATGGAATATTGTATGTATTTATGGAGGTTGTCAATAAAACTATAAAAGTATTATTAATAGTGGCTAATGATAAACTGATATCTATAAAGTTGTCAAGATAATGTCTAGCACAGAATACATACTATATAAATCCGTTATGTCATCATCACCTTTGCACAGAATATCTTATTCTTGGTATTTTTATCATTCATTAGACACATAATTAATTATAGGCTTTTTTGGTTTTCCATGCATCTAATCGGAAGACATATAAGTAATGTTATTTTTCTAATTCACATATATTGAGAAAAATTCATATGCATTTTATTTTTAGCTTGTTTTTCAAGATTTACTGCAAAGGCATTTTCAGGTCTATAGCAAAGTAAAATGGATATGCTGAGAGCAGGTAAGCTTTTAATTTTTTACTTCTGATCTTGACACAGGTTAGGAACAAGGTAGATTTTCTAGTAGGTAGTCTGCCAGGGACTGGCCCCTAGAAACACTGATGTCACTCACCCTGGCAGAATTAGAACTCCAATCTCAACAGCTGCTTCCTGTTTCTTCCTCAACTTGTCTTGGACTTAGTTTCCTTGGGTTGGCCCTTCCTGAAGGTTCCTTGCCCATCAGCCAGTTAGGCTGATTTTAGCATTTTTTTAAATCAAAATATAACAATAAGGCTCATTCTAATTGGATGACTAAGAACTGATCCAAGCATCCATGTAAGATTTTCTCTGGGAAAAGGGATTTCTCGATTAAGGCTTGCTTTTTCTCTCCTACCTCAACTCTCCCTAAAATAAATCTCATAATTTATACTTCTGTATGTCCACATTTTTTCAATTCTTTGATAACTTGGACAGAGACCACAGGTTTGGGGCTCATGAGTCTGGGGCGGTTTCCTGACTCATTAAGATCTAATCCCTCACAGAGTCCCCATCCAACAACATATTTAAAGACAGTCTTTCAACATTTCATTCTCCATTAAATTTGATGTATGATACACTTTACAAGCATCTGATCAGAATACAGTAAGTGCACTGGGTTATAATTTAGGTCACTGTAGCTTGTTAAAACAGCTCTTTCTGATTTATATTTTTCCAAGATTTTCAACAACTATGAATTGAAGTTGAATTTTTAAACATTTCTCATATCAGCTGAGATGAGAGGATCATGATTTTTCCCTGTTAGCCTGTTAATGTGATAATTTGCATCATCTGATTCTTTCAAAAATCAAACCAACCTTACTCTGCTGAGCTATGCCACATATACTCTATCTTCTATCACATATACTTCTATCTCTATCTTCTTTCCATGTACAATTGACTTATCATGTTAATGTATTGTTTGGTATTTTTAGTATGTTTGCATGTAAGTCTGAGCTTCAATATTTCTCACACTTACCTTTCAATATTAAGATAATAATGCTGGCTTGAAAAAATAAGTAGAGAGGCATGAAACAAGTAGAGAGAACTTTAAAATTCTTTTTCCATCTTCCTTCATATCTTTCTTTCAGCTAAGAGTATGTTATAATTTAAAATCTTTCCCTCAATATTACTGACTATGTAAACTTGTATAGGAAGTTTGCATTCTCCTGCATACTAAAATCCAATCTTACTAGGATGCTGGTCAGCCATTCTACAGTTAAAATGGAAATTAGGAATCTTTTTTGACTAATTAGGTTACAAACAGCTTTGGCTTGTACAGTATATTCATGGATGTTAAGAAGGCATTGTCACAATTAACAGTTTCCAGAAAATCCTTTCCAAGAGGATGTTTTGTATCAACAAACAGAAGCAAAATTAAATACCCGATTAACAAACATAATGTCCTCTTTAATAATTCTCCGTTCTCTGGTAATTCTCTTAATATTACTATGCTATCTACAACTCTTCCCTTTTGTTTCATGTTTTGAATAATTCAATTAGAAGTCTGACAAAGCAATAACAAGGGATTAAATGTTGTCAAATGGTAATTCAAAATAAAAACATCAGCTCTTTGGGAACATTTATTAAAAATTCTACCAAACCTTCCAAATATCTGAGCAAAATAAACAGCTAACTACTTACTTGGCCAAGATACTCTCTCTTTTTTTGCACTTAATTCCAACAAATGAGGAAAAATTTTTAAATGAGTTAATTAATGGAAAAAAAAAAACCTGTGTGAGACAGAATGGAGTCATGAGCCAATAAGATGGATTCAAATGTCTCTGTTTGGATCCTTTAGAAAGAAGGCCAATGTTTGCTTTCCTTTCTCCTGAGTTATGAGGAAAAATCAGATACAGCTTCTGCAGTGGACAGCAGAAGCACCTGGAAGTTTCTTCCATAAAGGCCATCAATTTTGGCCTTTCTCCTGGAAAATACCAATGTTATGATTCAACACAAGGGATGTGAAAACATGCCCTGGAGACCTGGCTCATACAGAGAATTTAGTATAAGAGGGGTATCTTGGTGCATACCTCTAATCCCAAATACTCCGGAATCCCAGGCAGCAGTCCAAAGTTCAAAGCCAGACTGGACAATTTAGAATGACCTGTCTAACAAAACAAAATTACTACAAGGGTAGTTAGTGCTGGAGACGTGGGAAGCAGCTCAGTGGTAGAGCACTTGCACAAAAACCTGGGTGCCATAGTAAGCAGATGAGCCAAAATTGCTGCCAAGAGTGACACCATCTCAGGGGTTTGGTGGACAGAAGGGAGCTAAAACAGTGTCCCAGTGAAGAATATAAGGTAAGATGTCAATGTCAGTAATTAATATAGTTCTACTTCAACTGTCTAACTTTTACCAGAACTGATAAGGAAAAGACACAGAAAATCACGTTTATGTCAAGATTAAAAGCAAATATCATAACCCTGTATTACTACACAGAGGGCTTGCAGGCTGGGGTAAAATACAGTAAGTGCACTGGGTTATAATTTAGATCATTGTACTTTGTTAATTCGTGGTGGCAGAAATTCAGGCCAAATGGCATAACTTTTCTGTGCCTCAGTTTCTTTCTAAGTAAGAGTAATCCTAGTAGTAGATTAGAGGATTATTTAATTTCTTTTTTGAGGTAAGGTCTCACTCTAGCCCAGGCTGACCTGGAACTCACTATGTTGTCTCAGGGTGGCCTCCAACTCATGAAGATCCTCCTGCCTCCTGAGTGCTGGGATTAAAGGCATGCACCTGCCTTTTTTTTTTCCCCCCAAGGTAGGAAGGAAGCGGTTTTAAGAATTCAGTGAAAGAAACCAGACTTGGAGCTGAGGATCACTCTCCTGGCAGCTGTTTCCCAGCTGATGTAAAAATGGGAGGGCAGGAGACCAAAGAAAAAGAAAGGAACCCATGGGGAAATTAAATCCTTTTTAAATGAATAACATTATTACAACTGGGGTACAGGCGGTACAGAAGAAATGAAATACTCAAATCATAATTTTTACTATGAAATGTCTCTAAACTATTTCTTTTTTTTAAATATTTTATTTATTCATTTTCAAGCAGAGAGATACAGAGAGAGAGAGAGAGAGAGAGAGAGAGAGAGAGAGAATACCATGGCCACCACCTTGTGGTCTGGCTTATGTGGGTCCTGGGGAATTGAACCCGGGGATTTAGGCACTGGAGGCAAGTGCCTTCACCGCTGAGCCATCTCTCCAGCCCTCTAAACTATTTCTTAACCTGAAAGTTAGAATGGAATCCAACCAAGGTTTCTTTTTCTAATAATCTTACATTCCAAATTTACTTACTTTTCTCTCTTTATATTCATGAATCCAACTGGAATGTGGGTTGCTCATATTTTTATACTGTTTACTGTTGTGGTTCAAATGTGTGAAGTCCCCCATAGTCTTGTGAGTTTGAACACGGCCCCCAGTGATTGCACTGTTTGAGAAGACAGTGAAGCCTTTACCATATGAATCCTTACTAAAAGTTGGTCTTTGTAGGATGGCCTTGAAGTTTTAAAGTATGGTCCCACCCCCCCCTCTCTCTCTCCCCCTCTCTACCTTTGGATGCAATGTGACCAGCCAGCTTTGGTCTCCTGCTGCTGTGCCTTCCCTACCATGATGGACTGTACCCCTGGAACTGTAAACCAAGCTGCTTCTTGTGATGTTTCCGTGGTAGCAACAAGAAAGTGACTAAGACACCACCCTACATGCAATGCTGGACGACTTTTGTAAGGTGTCTACCTATTACCTATTTGACAAGTCCAAGGTGAAGTGAATGCTTAGGTTCAGGCATCAAGACATCAGTTATTGAATTGATAGATCAATAGATTATGATCAGAGAGGTTGTCCTTAAAGAAGGCAGGATGGGTACAAAACTGATGAGTTGAGGCACAGTCAAAACTTCCATTAGTGATGCTTTGGGTAATACAATTAAGAGCGGGGGAAAAACTGACATAGTTGCTCAGGATTATTATATACTGATTTAAAAATATTGACTCAAGCTTTTCCATTATGTGTGGAACCTGGCTGATGAGAATGTAACAGGTGACTCAAGAATCTCAAAATGTTCACTGCCAAAGCAAGCGCAATCAGAGAAGTTCCTCGTTGAGGGAAACCATGTAGCATTGAAAGTGCCACTGGGTATGCTTACAAAAGCCACTGTGTTCCCCAGAATCATGTCTAAGAAATCCTGACTCTCAGGAGATCATGGAACTCATCATCTATTCAGTCACTGTCGACATTATTTTCCTTTTGAAATCCTGAAGCATGCAAGTGTTCTACTTATCACATTTACTTCTTACTTTCAGCTCACTGTCTCTCTTTCACTTTTACAACTCTCTCCAGAGCTCTTTGTGTCTGTTCTCCCCTCTTCCCTTCCTGTGGTAGTTTTGAATAGATGTCCCCCAAAAGAATTAAAGGTTTATTATAATTATTAATTGTCTTCAGGTTTCTGGCTGGAGGAAGTGTCACTTTGGCCTAGCTTCCTGGATACTGGCCCTTTCTAATTTGGATGCAAAGTACTAGGGATAGACATGCCAAAGAAGAGTCAGAACCCAGTCTGGAGTTCTGCATTTTTGTGAATTACAGTGTGTTACAGTGTGCTCTCTTGCTTACTTCTGGTGGTGGGTTTTCTCTCTCTCTCTCTCTCTCTCTCTCTCTCTCTCTCTCTCTCTCTCTCTCTCTCCTCTCTCTTCTCTCCTCTCTCCTCTCTCTCCTCTCTCTCTCTCTCTCTCTCTCTCTCTCTCTCTCTCTCTCTCTCTCTCTCTCTCTCTCTCTCTCTGCTTGCTTCTGTGAAAGGGGACCAGCCTTTTTTTCCTTAAATTCCCCTGGATCTGATAATTTCAATAAACACTTTCCTCCCCAAATCATGCAGGGTTTGGAGATTCATTAGGGAAATGGGTAAGAACTGAAATTGTGAGATACGTGAGTCTGTCATGAGCATTTTCTTGCATCTGGAAGCTGACAGGACAAATAACATTCCTGTGGGTGCTTGGAGTGAACTGGATTACACGTTAGAGAGTTTACTCTGAAAGGCCAATTAGTAAAAATTAAAGCAAGAGAAGTTGTTCCCAGGGTGCTTGCAAAATGATATTAAAGGAACCTACATTTGTCTTAAAACAAACCTGATGTAGTGTCAAGAAAAATAAAAAGAAACCACACACACAATTGGGGATATTGAGGCAGTTTAGGGTGGCTGTCCCCCTCCCCCCTCCGAAAACAAAACAAAAACAGGAATGGCCTGTGGCTTAATTTTACAGTCTCTATGGTGCCAGAGATCCTAAAAAAATTCTGAAGGTCCTGTGTTGCCACCTGAGCCCCCTCCCTGGAGGTGGAGTGGGAGGGTCTCCTGGCTTTGTGGTTGGTCAAACTTAACTTCCTGAGCCTGCCTGAGCCCAGACCAATCTGCTGTCTCTCTGGCTCCCCTGAGGTGGGAGACAGGGACCTCAGAGGGCATTTTAAATACACCAGGGGAAGACAAATTGCTCTTTCTCTTCCTCTTGCCTGGCCAGCACAGAACCTCCAGGTTTGGGTAAGTCCCTCCCCTCCACCCCATGGTGGAGGTGAGGGGCTTCTTCCACATGGGCTTTCTTTTTCCCCTCATGATGGGAGCTCTCTGTACTTTCTCCTTTTTCCTTTTCTTAGTCTAATAATAAAGTCTCTCAGACTCTTACCTCTGGAGGTCTATGAATTCCATGCTTTAAACTCATAAAACAAGAATCTGGGATATTTTAAATTTGTTGGTGTGTGGGTAACCCCAAGTCCCCTTTAGATATGAGGGAAAGCAGCAAGGTATAAACTTACAAGCCTGCTGACCTGATTTCCATTCTCAGCACCCACCCTTATAAAACTGGAAATGAAATGGATCCCAGCATGCCTACTGCAGTGGGAGGTGGAGCCAGGAGAATCTGGAAGCTGACAAGCAAAAGAGACCCTGTTTCAAAAGAAGATATAAGAAGAGGAGAAACACGCCAAGGTTATTCTCTGACATGTACACCTGATTGTGACAGCTTCAGGCCAGCTCCATCGACCCCTCCCCTTGAGTGGGAGGTGTCTAGCTAGAGCTCAAACCTAGGCACTAAAACTGATTGGTCAGGTATGAACCAACCACCTGTCTCCCTACCCACCTAGGGCAGGAAATAGTCACTGACCAGATAATTCTGTCTCTTCTTCCTCATGGTGTCTTAGAAGAAGGAACTCTGACTCTCTAGAGACGAGGTAAGGTCTCCCCAGCCCCAAAGCATGGCTGTGCTGAGAGGCTGGATTTCTCTTCCACCTGAACCTTTCCTTCTCATGATCTTTCCTTTTCCTGCTTGTTTAGCTGAACAACATAGATTTTGTTAAAACCTCTCCCATGTGTTTCCCCCACACACTGGAGGCTGGACATGGTGGTTGGGCTGTTTTCCCTATCTTTTTCCCAAATCCTCTGAACTGACTCTAATCTAGAATAAACAGGTGTGATAAGAAACTGCTTGCTCTCAAAATGGTCCAGTTCTTTGGCATTTTGAGACACAAACTCTGGGGGAGGTACAGCGGGGAAGCCCTCAGTGTTCACCCGATGTGCTCAGTCCCCACTACATGGGCACATGCCCATACACACATACACATCATTTATATACCTAGACACACACTTATGTATACACATGCAAATAATAAAAATAGAAAAAGGTGAAATATGAGAGAAATACATATTGAGAGGGCATAAATCATGTTTTCCATAGAAAACAGTAAAATAAACAAAGCATATTGATGGAAGCCTGTAATCCAGCTACCTGGGTGGCTGAGGAAGGAGGGTCACAAGTTCAACAGCAGAGAGAGTTCAGCCGAATCAATTTGGTGAAAGAAGCCATGGCTCAAAATAAAAAAAAAATAATAATAAAATAAAATAAGACCTGGGATGCAGCTCAATGGTGGCATGCTTTCCTTGCATGCTGAAGGCCCTGTTTCCATCCTCAGCTCTACCCATAAACAACAACAACAAAATCAGTAAACTAATTTTCTGAGCTGCTATCTATCCCCTGTATACTATATACTCGATATACTATGGCAGCAAGGGTGGTTATGACACAACTGTGTTCTACATCTGTGTGAAAATATCCTATCACAGAAGGGTTTGTTCATTCGTATAATTAAAACGAAGGAGCAAAATAAAGCAACAACTAAAAAAAAGCAATAACCTTGAAATACAATAAAGAAGAAATAAAAAAAGAAACATCACAGAGAAATAGAAAACTGTGAATCACTATGAAAGTGATTCACAGGATACACAGAAGAAAACGTGTTTACCAAAAGAGAATATTAAGCAGGCAAATGAAAGCAAGGAAAAAAATTTACACATATATAAGCATATATATGTAGACAGATAGATATCAGGAGCAATTAACTGAATGCTATTGAGGGAAGAGTTCAACTTCATATTTGACTGAAACTTAGACTGAGTATACATATCAAATTCAATTAAATTCAGCACTGGAAATAGCCATCCATATCAGAGGTGAGGTTATAAGTTTTATATGCAACACAAAATTGGGGTTAAAACACTTGGCACATTCTCAGATTCATTGCCAAGGTGATTTAAAGCTTTCTAAGGTAGTGTAATGGAAAGCCAGAAGTCCTTCTTAAGTAACTATAAAGTATGGGTGCTAGGTCCAAAAGGATTGAACAAGAGAACGTGGAAAAGGTTGGGGAGCAGATAACAACTTTTAGTCCACAGATGAAAGAAATTGACAGAAATAACCAACCTAAGAATATAAAAAGGTAAAACAATACTGAATCTGTCCAGCCCAGTATCCTCAATACCTATATGAATGATGCCTGCCAATCTCATAGTTGCTCAGTTAATAACCAGGGACTTAGGTGAAACAACTGGTATTCAAACTATTTTCCTGAAGTTGTCATCAATGGAAAAACAAATGTGGAACGAGCAGGTCCTTGGATGTGTGAAACATTGCCACTTTGGAGTACACCAGTTCTTGGAGAAAAGTTGAAAATATCAAATCACCCGAAATGAATCACACAAACTCAAGAGATTCCATGTGACCATATCTACAGGGAAGAAAACGGTCTGTACAGTTTTCAATAACGGATCCCAACGGTGGCTTTGATTGTTTTATATTCTCACGAGCCCTGGCACTCCTCTGGACATGTGTTTGGAATTCTTGGAATGGAAATGAATAGGACATACAGTGAGTGTGTCTATCCTGAAGGGAAAATGACAAGTGCATACCACCATGTAAAAGAATGCAGACAAAAAGAGAACTTGTTTTTCTGTATTATGTGAGACAATAAGGTGGGAAGAGAAAGGAACGTAAAAGCAAAGGACTGGGTGACAGAAAAGAAAAAATAAAAGAAAGAAATGAGACTCAGAACACACAAGATCAAGAAGGGGGGAGGGGGCAGCCCAGGAAAGCAGAAACAGGGTAACAAAAAAGACAGAACCAGCAGTAGAAAAGAGCTGTCAGACACAAAACCCTCAAAACAATAGATGGGAAAAAAGGAACCAGATGACAGGAAAAGAGCAGCATGGAACCTAGTAAGAAAAAGAAACAAAAATTTCAAATAATGGATTTTTCAACCCCCCTGCTGCTCCTCCAGTGTATCGGGTCCCACTCTCCCAGAATGGTGCATAATTTATTATGGTCACTTGCTGCCAGGCTGCTATAAAGGGCAACAGCTATCTGAAAATAGTCCCCACCGCCTGGATGGCTTAATGATCCACCCTTTGTAGAGGAGAAGGCTGTGGACTGGCAGGCAGAGCAGAAGGGGCATTCCAGGGGCTGCATACTGAGTTCTTCCCACCCTTGAAGAAAGGGTGAATTGGCTCTCAGGGAACCCCCATGGGCTTTTGTGACCCCCTCTTCAAGCTTCTCCTAAATAATCAACTGCTGCCTGGTACAATTTTCTACTGCCCCAAATCCTCCACACTGTTCCTGCTTTATGGGAGGGTGTTTTCAGGAAAAAATAAAAAATCAAAAAACAACAACAACAACAACAACAACAACAACAAAAAAGCAAAAAACAACCACAAAAAAAAAAAAACAGGAAGATCACAGACTTAAAACTAAACTCAGACCTTGATAATTGCCACTCATCAATGGAAAATGCTACAGTATTTTAATTATATTGAGAGATTTTTTTTTAAAAGAAAGGTTAGGTAAAAAGTAAAAATCCCATGAATGCTTTTGCCAACCACTTTTAGGAACCTTTTCTTTGCAGTCCATAGTATTTATAGAGAGGAGGTTTTATTTTGCAGTGTTGGGAGTTGTATTCAGGGTTACCCACATGCTAGGCAAGTTCTCTACTACTTAGCTGCACCCCAAACCCTGTGGAAGAGCTTTCTCACATCCTCAAGCACAATGGTCCTATATTTAAGCAGAGAGGTATCATTCCAATACAAAATCTATAAGGTTAAGAATGCCTGGCATCACTCCTTTGGCATGGCCAGGATGTAGTTCTTAATGCAGGTGCATACTTGCCTGGTTACCCTGCCATGTTGCACTTACACTTTGCTTTTGAGTCCCCCATCAGAGGTGTGAGATTATGGTCCAATTCCATTGTTTTGAATGTGTAGGCTGTTTCCCCAACACCACTTATGGAAGAGTCTATCTATCCTTTCCCCACTGTGGATTCTTGGCACTTTTGAGGAAGGCCATTTGACACACTCTGGGTTTCTGCTCCATTGGTGGATCATTTTTGCATGAGTGGTATCTACTTTTTTACACTAACAGTAGATATTCCTAAATATTATTGCTTTCCAGATTATCGGATACCAACAGTGTGATGTCCCCAACTTTGTTCTTTCATGCTCAAGATTGCCTTGTCTCTTTGTTTTTAATGATTCTAGATGAACTTTCAGTTATTATTTTCTGTACAAAAAAGTAATGCTAAACTTTTGTTTAGAATTGCAATGGATATGTAGATGGCTCTGTGTAGTTTGTGTCCATTTAACAATGCTAAGTTTTCCTTAGCTCAGTTTCCATAGTGCCTGACAGCAATATCACTTTTTCCAGTCCATGACTAGATTTCTCTTTTCACTTATTTGGATATTCAGTTTCCTTAACTAATCATTGACAGTGTTTGAGATACTATTCTTTTATACTTCTGGTTATACTTATTCTCAAGTATTCCTATAGTTTTTTCAAATGATTGTGCTTTTGATTCTGTATTGGATATTTTCTTGTTAGTGAATGGATGCACTCTTGATTTTTAGAGTGTTGATTTGGGCTCTGAAACTTGCTTTTTTTTTATCACTTGCTGCCTTAGTTAATTTACTTGTTGCTATAAACAAATACTTCACAAGAAAGCAAGGGAAGAAAAGGGTTTATTCTAGCTTAAAGTTTTTAAGCTAGAATAAGAGGGGGATACTCCATTATGGTGAGAGAAGCATGATAAGAATCTGGGTGGTCACATTGCATTTACAGGTATTTCACATTCAGATCACAACATGCATGAGATCATGTTGCCAACAATAAATGTGATATAAATTTGTTCCCTATTTGAATCCCTGTGTTATTTGCGGTCACCTGATTGTTTGGGTGAGAAGCTTTTGAGTAGAAGTGATAAGGACAGGTGTCTTGGTCTTATTCCAAGTCTTAGAGGAATTGGTTTTGATTTTTTATAATTGAGATTATATTTGCTATGAGCTTATTATATGTGGTCTTTATTGCCTTGAGGTACATAGTGTTGATACAAAAGACTCAGCTCTCATCTCAAAGATATGAGATAGGCACTTTACAAATACATTGTCTATCTGGTAGATGGGTTGCAGCAAGATGGGGAAGCCTCCACCATGGGCTTCACATGTTATCTTGATGGCATTCTTAGCCCTTGGGATGGTGGAAGCTGGAGGTCAGCTAGTGCATTCCAAAAAAGTCAACACCTGATCAACCGATAGTCACTTGGATGTTAGGTCAGACACAGAGGTGGGGAATAATTGCTACTGAGGGGTTAAAGGTAGCAACAGGTAATCTGGCTCTGATCTTGCAAAATTCCATCTCTCTGGGATCACAGGAGCTTTATCAGCCCATTCGGCCTTGCTGCAGATGGATGTAGCAGATATTGCCTTTTTCTGGGAACTTTAGTTCACAACAGAATGTATGTATTTTTTAAAATTTTATTTCCTTTTGTTTTACAATGCTGGAGATTAAACCCAGGGCCTCTCACATTCTAGGCATCTTTGAGCAAAACAAACAAACAAGGGCATCAAAATAGAAAAATAAGAGATAAGAATTTTTTGTTTGTTTGTTTGTTTTTAGTTGGATAGAGGGATAAAATGAGGTAATGGAAGGGGATTATGATCTAAATATATTTATATACATTTTTGTGAATTATAACAATAAAAGAGATGAGCAAGAGACCTATCTCCACAGTGTAAGGTCGGAATTCAGGCTACACCCTGATCCTCTTCCCAAATCAGCCTCAAGAGAAGTATCATCAAGAGTCAAAGATAAAGACTGATAAAGACTTCCTCCCTAAACAAGAACCATACCTGGCCCGAGGGACTGTCCCTCCAGATCCTGAAAGAATGTGACCCCCTGAGCCCTCCACCCAACCTCATGTGACCAACCAGACCCCAACCTGAACGTTTTCCCCTTAAAAGCCCTGATCTAAACCTGCCTCGTGCGCTTTTTCGCCACCCTTGGTGAAAATAGCCTGGCAGCTCGCTTTTCCTCCTATTAAAATCTTTCCTTTCAGAGTGGTCTCTCCTGGTCATTTCCATTCTAACACACAGCAAATCAGAAAACCTGTGAAAGGATAATAGAGGCACACACTGAGGATACCCAACACAATCTAAAGCAGAAATCCAGAGATTCTTAAGATCTCAACAGTAAAGCAGACTTAAAGCTCATCCACCATGACTCAGGGAACTGAGCAGAAGAGGGGGCAGAGGATTGTTAAAGCCATGGTGGGGGAGAGAGAGAAAAAAACAACAATCTGGCTACCTCTTGTACAGTCCATAACCACCTATCACATGGACTGGTCCAGCAAGCTCACATACCAACACACACACACACACACACACACACACACACACACACACACACACACACGAGAACTGAATCTACCGTGGTAAAATTTAGTGTAATTTCTATTTTCCATCTTCTATGTCAGGGATACAGTTGGAAAGAAATAGTAAAAGGAAGGGATCATTATGAAATCTCTATTTTCCCTCTTAACTGATTAATAGGATATTATTTACTTGATTAAACGACACAATTTATGCACTCGTGATCAGAATACATGCATCACACTTCTATGAGAATACTGTGCTTCGATAAATTTCAACAGAACTACCTTAAAAAAAGTTTTTTTTTTTTAAATTTTTTTAGGTTTTTTGAGGTAGGGTCTGGCTCTAGTCCAGGATGACCTGGAATTCACTCTGTAGTCTCAGGGTGGCCTTGAACTCACAGCAATCCTCCTACCTCTGCTTCCACAGTGCTGGGATTAAAGGTGTTCGCCACCACACCCGTAAAAAAAAGTTTCTTAAAACATGTTCTTCAAAATTCTGAGACCCAAGAAAGAGAACCTGGAGGCAGAATCAGGAATGAATAGTGGAAGACTAGAAAAAAGACCCGAAGGTGAGAGCATGCTAATCCTTGTCAGGATAAGAGCTCTCCTACGTCATGCAAAACACAGTCACAGGAAAAGTGGCCCCGATAGAACTGCATGCTGTCATCCACTTTCAAGTACACACGAGAAAAGTGTTGGCAAAGAACTAGCAATAGAGATTTCTGTTCATTCGATGTTCCACATTTTACAAATAAGAAAGACAAATATCTGTGTGTATTTTCCTGATGAGTAATGAAAACACAGCCTCTTTGATGGAATCTGAGACTTGACCTATGAGAACTTGTGATTCCCAATACACCCAGTTGCAAAAAATAGGGTGATAAGTATAAAAACACCCATGTTTTCAACCCTAGAAAAAATAAATGGAAAATAACATTTTTTTTTTAAAAAAAGGTGTTTTCAGCATCTCAAATGCTGTAATCTTAAAATTCATGCATTAAATTGGCTTCCCTTTTAATAAAACCTTTTTGTATTATATGTAAATTTGCTAATTATGTTGCTATTCAATAAACTAGCATTTTGGTTAGAGAGTAAAAACAAAATTCGCCAAAGACTATGACTGGCTGGAAGCTCTCTGCAGTGTGATCAATTTCAACTTCATGTTTGTTCCTTTTGCCACTGAGCCATCTTCCCAGCCAGACCTCATGTGGTGGAAAACCCATGATTCCCCTAAACAGTACCTCATGTTCATCTTGGGAAAAGGTTTGTAATGATTCTCCAAGATTGTGGATGTCCAACGATGGTGCTAAAACCCACAGTCATGATCTTCAATTAATATTCTTAGTTATAAAAGAACACGGTCTTTTTGTTATCACATACTAAGGTCATATCCTTTCCAATCTCACTTTTGTCTTTTTCTCACTTTAGGCCCAATCATATTTTTAAGATATAGTCCGAAAACAGACAGAGAGATTATGTCTACATCTCACCCATTATAATATATTATATTATAATTATATTATATTATATTATATTTAATTATATAATATATATTATATATATTTTATATTATATATAATATAATATAATTATATTATATATAATATAATATATTAGAGTTAGAAGTTCAGATTGATTTAAAAACCTTTTAAAATGCTTTTTCTGCTTATCTCTGGGATATTACAAATGGTAAATATAATAAGAGCTATATTAAATGAAGTATACATATTGTGGGGTGTCTTTTTTGCAATAATACAATAATGAACCTGCCCATTTATTACTAAATTTTTCTTGTAGCCATAAGGTAGTCACAAAAAAATAATACTCACTGACTTAGAGCTGACACTTATTTAAATGATGTTCTTTTCTACTAAAAAATTATGATTTTTATAAAGAAGCATTAATTTGTCATTAACAAACATTAATAACTACAATTAAAAAAATCATAGAATCCCAGCTTCAGGCCAAAAAAATGTCAGCTACATAAATGCCTTTTAGAGATTTCCTGTAGTTATCTACTTATGAGAGCATGCACGTCTGTGCAAATGACTGAGCATTAAAATCAAATAAAAAGTTGAGTAACACAATATAGGCCAAAGCAAATATTTTATTTTGATTCCTGATACTTTTTCTCATAAACAAGTTGATCATTTATCTTCAAGCACTTTAAAATTATAATACCACAAGGAAAATAAAAGAGAACAAATTGATATGAGAAGCATCGTGTTTTTGTCACTTTTCAGAAGCTTAAACCACATAAGCCTGTGTCATGCTTCTTAGTGGACTATTTCACTGACTATTCCACACTTAGTCTGTCAGCTCTTCAGCTGAGACATCCAGCTCTGTTGTTTAAGCCTACAAGTGTCTTTGCTGATTCAGATGTCAGGTGTAGCACTTTGTGGCTCAACACATCTCTCTCAGTCGAGAGATGGCTCAGAGGTTAAAGGCACTTGCTTGCTAAACCTGCTAGACCAGGTTTAAGTCTGCAGGACCCACAAACTAGGGCTTCTGGGATTCATTTGCTGACCGTAAATAAGCTTATGATCTTCACACATGTGCCTCCCAAGTGCTAAGATTACAGGTATGTGGACCACACATGGTTTCACATGCGTCTCTTCTAGGAGCCAAAACTGGAAGAAAGGAGAGGAGTTTAGAAGCCAAGTGAAAAAGGTGTCGTATGACATCAGCCTACTATCAAAATGCCAATGGAACTCAGCAGTGTTTTTAGATGTCCAGGTAGTGGGGAGTATTTCCCAACTGTAGGGCTCCTACATTCCTGTCTCCAACTGTTAAATTTCACAAATACCTAAATTCCTGAGTTTCAACTCCCAGAGAAATACAGGAAATACTGTACTTGTCAGTTTTTGTGTTTAAAGGAAGAATCTTAGTTTTATTTTCCCCACTGATGCCTAGCAGGGAGGGACCTGATTAGAAGCAGGGCTGTGGACATCATGCCCTGGACGATGTACTGTGTGTGAGACAGAGGGCCTGTTAGCCCAGCTGCTGGAGGAAGGCTTTATTTCCCAGGGGAAACACTAGCACATCTGGGGCAATATGGTCCTTTCACTTGGTTTTGGACTCTCTTCCTGGTGACAGACGTCTGTTCTCTGGCAAGGGTAAGAGTAATATTCTGTGGTTAATATCTTATGAAAAAAAAAATTGGCATGCTGAAACAGAAACAATGTCTCTCTCTTCCTGGCTTTTTTCTTATTCAATAAACAAAGTTTGGACATAGAATAGCTCATGAGGGAAATACTAAAGGGTTGCTTGGGTACTGTAATCTGGAGTCACAATCATTTAAGATCCCGAACATTTTAAGATTTACATTTTTAAGCATTTTTATTTTTGCTTAGGTAAATCACCGTGGAAACAGCACGATGGGTGTCTTTCTGCAGACAAAATGAATACTGAACTGATCATCTCAAAATTTGGAAAATTTATATGGAGGATTGTAAGTAAAAAAAGGGACTTATGGGATAGCACGATGCAACAGATGGCCACACAGACAACGTCACCTTTGTTCAGCCCCTTGATCTGTCTGGGAAGCCAGGCTAGTCTCATTTTGGAACTTTCTATCTAAAGGAAACTTAGCTAAAACAATTGCGTATTTTTTTTAGCAGTCCTACTCATAATCAGAATATTCAAGACACTGAGCAGTAGGAATTACACAAAGGACAGAGTAAAGCATCTCTGTAGCCTCTTGGAAATATTAGATCAGGAAATCCAAATTCCCAGAGAGAGAGATAGACTCTGGGTCACCAAAGATTCAAATGATCTCGTGCCTTCCCCCTTCAAAGCCTCATGATTGACAAACTATGCACAGTTCTTTAATTTGATGTTGCCTGACATGGAAGCATACAGCTGATGTCCATCTGAATAAGTTAAGTTGGAAGGTTATGAATTGCAGGCAGATAGAATAGTAGTATGCAGATAGACACAGAGCTTGGTGTACCCAAGACATTGTACTGGATCTACCCAAATAACACAGGACATACTGGGCAGAAACATAGGCCAGATTTGAGACCTGGATCACATGGGGTCTCATTGCAAAGTATAGAATGTGAACTCAACCTCTTCCAGAGGCTTGTATTTCATGGGATGATTTCTTTTTATGTGTGTGTGTGTGATACAACTGACTCTTTCAAGTATATACAACCAGAATGCTTTATTATTATTATTATTAATATTTTTTGCTTTGCTTGAGAATAAAGGTTTGGGGATATCATTAAATAAAATAGAATATTAGGCTTACATATAACTAGCCAAGGAGTTTATGTGAGCCATCTTAAATACAAGATGACTAACCAATCACAGCTATTTAGAATAACTGATACTCCCACACTCACCCCTTACCTTATTTTTTAGATGGCATCTTGGGCTTTCGCTTGGTTTCAGGCTAGCCTTGAGCTTATACTTCCCTAACCTTAGAGTCCTAAGTAGCTGGGATCATAGATGTGTGCCAAAACACTCCACTACAGTGTTAAATTATGTATATTTAAAATTTTGTGATGCTAGCGATTGAACCCAAAGCCTGATACATGGTCATCAAGCCTCACACCCCTGAGTGACATCTCCAGTCCTCCTTTATCAAAGAAAGTGAAATATACCAACAAGGAAGCAGGCCTTGTTGGTATTAATACAAACAATTTCCAATCGCAGTCATGTGAGAACAACAGTCCCCCTTTGTCCAGGGCTTCTCTTCCTGTGGTTCCAGTTGCCAAAACCAACCATTATCTAAAAATGTCAAACAGAAAATCTTGAAATAAAAATTTCTTGAGCTTTAAATAACTTTTATTACACTGTATTGTTCTGATTGTTCTACCTTATCATTAATCATTATTGTTGATCTTTTACTGTGTTGAATTCTTACCAAACGTTATCATAAGTGTGTATGCATAGAAGCAAATACACTACATATAAGGTGTGTTATTCTGCTTTGTTCCAGGTATTTCCATAGAGGAAGTCTTCAAATGTGTTCCCCACAGATCAAGGAAATGACTGTAAATCAATAAATTGATGCTAAAGAAGGAGTTTATTTTTCTTATCATATTAATGATAAACAATAGTTTCATTGTGACCTTTTTGCACATTATTTTTCCAGAAGCTTCCATTACCCTCACTTTCCCCCTCGCACTCTTGGTGCTGATGTTTTTCTCTTACCAACTATTCTGTCTTCTACTTTCATGACTTCTTTTTTTTTTTTTTTGCTTTGTTTTTGTTTTTGAATGACCCAGTGAGCTTTGTTACAGTTGCTTAAAGAATGCTGGGTAAAGAATTATTTCAGGAGCTTGGGCGCCATACCATAGACCATACCACTGAGGAAAAACTTCCTCTCTTCCCCAGTGACTGTTAGCTACTGCTTATAGATATTAGGGGGTTGGGGTCATGAGTATAGCATTTTCAAAAAGAAGAGCATGACAATCACTTTTTGATTTCTTTAGGGTATTTAAAATTATTTCATTAGAATGGTACTTCTAAATGTTTACATTCCAAAATGATAGAGTCTCAAAGATCATCTCATTCAGACCCCATATTTAAAATTTGAAATTGATACTTCAGGTTGATTAATGTGGACTGGATAATTGATAGAAAGTAAAGAGAATGAGACTGTCCCAAGACTGCTGAAGTACTGAAGGATCAATATGAAGTTTCAATTAACAGGAAACACCCAATTGAAAGTGTTTATGTCAGCCTGAGATTTTGTATACATCCACACATCCCATAAGAAAATATGATACCCATGTTTTTTAGAGATTATAGTTTTCCCTGTTCATAAATTTGATTTTGCTCATCTATGCGTATGTATATATCTTTATTTATATCTATATAATTATATGTAGTCATGTGTGTTAATTACATACAAGCCATTATATTAGGTATAAAGTTAGCATTATTCACCAACTCTTGGTGAGAACATATTGGAGGGAAAGTGGCTGTTTAGAAAAGAAAAGGTGCTTAGTAATGAATGTTTGGTTGATCACCACGCCAGCCTGCCCAGAGTCTCTGCTGGCTGGGTTTTATGCAGCAAACATTTAGCAAATTCTTACTGTGCAGGTGGCTCTGCACCCAGGAAAGTGAGAGGCGAATCCATTTGCAATGACTTTTCAGTCTCCCCGTCCGACCCTCTTTCAAGTGTTCCAGACTTTGGGACTTAGGGAGCGAGGGAGGGAAGAAGAAAGTGTGGGAACAGGAAGAAGAACCAGAAACAAAGTTCACTGTAAAGGACAATAAGCTCAGACAGTACACTTCCAGCACAGAGCCATAGTAAACCCCTTTTTAAATGTGCATATTGAAGATTTATGGGTGGTGTGGTGTTGGTGGTATAATGTTGAGCATAGCTGTCTTTCAAAATATTGGCCATTTATATGACCTAAGGGCAAGCAAACATTTAAAAATGTTAGAGCAACAGCTATTAAATAAGCTTTATTTTTAAATACATAATTTATTAGAAGATATTGTTCAAAACAAAATTACAAAGCTTGTTGGACAGGAAGAATCAGTTTCAGTTTTAGATGGAAGTGCCCCTATTTTCTTCATACAAAATAGCATGGTTTCAGGAACATATATTTTCCATTCATTTTAGAAATCTCATTATCTCTGATGCAAAATTTTTAGCAATTGGCATCCTCATCGAGCCAAAGGCTATGCAAAAATTTATGCAGGTAAGGTCCTGAACATAATACATTGCCATACTCCTGAAAGCAATCCTAATGTAATTCACTGAGTCATCTAAAAAAATAAATGTGGCTAAATAACTCTCTTGAAGGGATACATCTAGGCCACTTCTAGGCTGGCTGAGTGAGCTGGACTCAGAGCAAAGCCCATTCCAAAAAATGAAATCAGCAGTATTTCAAAATTATTTTATTTGCAACAAGGCTGAATCAGTAGACATGTACCCTTCCAGGGGTCTGGAGAGAGAGCTGCATCAGATAGTGCTTGTTTTAAAAGCATGAGGACAGGTGTTCTATGCCGAGATTCCATGCAAAGATGGGCGAAGTTGTTTGCTCTTGGAATCCCAGCATTGGGAAGGTAGAGAAATGAGGATCCCTGAGGCTTGCTGACTCAAGATAGGTAGATGGCTTACCTGAGGAATGACACCAGAGGCTGTCTTCTAGCTTCTAGCCACACACACACACACACACACACACACACACACACACACACACACACGCAAGCTCACACACACACACTCACACACATCTACTCCCTTATGAATGTTAGTATATTATATTAGACAATGCTGTTTTGTGCAGTAACTTACCTCAGTCCAGATTGTACAATAGGCAAAGGGCAAGATGGACTGAGGAGGGAAGGGTGCTAACTCAGGGACTGTTCTGGTGCTTCCTAGAGTTCCTTCTTTCCTGTCTTCCTTGTCATCATGTGACACTGCTTCTCACACTATTATCACATTGTTCAGAAATACTGTCACATTCCCACGCCTGGCGATTTGGAATTGTGGTATGCTTTCCACATTTACTGGCCTTCTGGGTAGCATGTTGTGAGAAGAACCTGAATACACATGAGAAATACCTGTCCAGATCACTGCTCCTGCTACCTAAGATTTCTTCCTGAGTCACAAATCTATTCTGAATGCCGATTAAATATTTACAAAGTGCTTTAAAAAACCTCTCTGGATGCTAATATGAAAATAGGAACTCGTGCACATTTGAATAAACAGAGAAAAATTGGGTCCCAGTATAATGTATAAGCCTCGGAGTTTAATTCAATGACTTGAAAAAAATGAAAGGCCATGGGATCTTACATGGACACAAAAGTGAACTTTCCAGGCCTACAAAATGATCAAAGTAAACTTTCTAGGACCAGAGATTGGTGATAAATCATAGCATCTCATAGTATTTCATTTACACTGTTTCCCTCCATGCATTGAGGTGAAATTAGATGCAAAGTACTCACATTTTTCTCATTAAGCCTTCACATCTCCGCTTAATACAGAGCACTGTATCATGTTACATAAAAATGCAATGTTTTCTATATATTAACATATTATTTCACATTTATTCATTAAATTTTTGAATGTATTTTAATATGAAGGTTTCATTTATTATTCCCCAAAATAAAAATAGCATCAGTCTTTTTTTTTTTTTTTTTTTTTTGCAACTCCCCAAACACAGTTAGGGAATAATGATCAGATGCTAAAAAATGTAAAATGCAATTTGTGCTGTGCCCCATTTACTACAAAACCACTAGGAACAATACATTTTGTACAGTATATTGCCCCAGGGAAACTGGAGCGGCATCAGAAATGAATAAAGAACATTGCAT
Source organism: Zapus hudsonius (assembly GCA_004024765.1). Lineage (NCBI taxonomy): Eukaryota > Metazoa > Chordata > Mammalia > Rodentia > Dipodidae > Zapus > Zapus hudsonius. The sequence goes on from PVHP010002709.1 coordinate 80,586, forward strand.
TGGAAATCAGCTAATCCTGCTTCAATGCTTTTAAAAACTATTTGTTATGATATTACTTCCTGTCAAGCACATAATGTGATATTTTCCTCAATAAAAATAAACAGTTGCTGTAATTTCAGTTTCCCTCATTTTCCACTTTTTAAGCACTAAATATTTAAACAATGCAGACCTGTAAGTCTCAAGCCACTTGTCAGATCCATGGATCTCCTTGCTTAAGATACAGTAAGGACCCATGTGGGGATCTGTTATGTCACACTGATACATACAGCAGCAGCTGATTGGGTCCTTACCTGCCCGCAAGCCAGGCCCATTCCTCTTTCTCCCATGCCATGTGGACACGATAAATTTAACTCCAGGGCATCTGCTCCAGAAGCCTTTAAGACATGGAAGAAAAATGAAAGAAATAAACACAGCACTTTATTCAGCTAGCAGTATGTTTTCACAATTGAAAAAAAAAAAGATGACATTCACCCAGTTTCAACTATCCTGTAACTGACTACTCAATTATACAAAGTCTCCCAAATGCAGGTGCAGATATCAACAACCATGAGCTACTTATTGAATACTTAAAAGGTACTGCCCTTGGCTCTATATGTTTTATAACGAGTATCTCTAATTCTCAAAATCCTTATGTTATTATCATATGCATTCTATAGACAAGAGATAGGAAGAATGGGAGATTATGTTATAATCTCTCTGGTTAGTAAGTTAAACAATAGCAATTTTAACGCAGATCTGCTAAGCATCACATTTATTCTTTCCTAAACAGCTTCTGTTTTTGTGGAAAGAAATCTTACTATTACTGGATAATTGATTTTTGGAGCAGGTATGCAGAGAAAAAAAAATGTAGTAAGCTACATTGAGTGAATAATGAATGGGTAAAATTAAAAATTTTCTTAACTGAAAATCAATTTTATGATATTTAAAAAGTCCATGCCAAGAAACATGATTTATTGTTTTATCTGACTTGAATAATGGTGACAGTTAATCTAGATTGTCAATCTAACAGGATCTAGAATCAAATAGGAGACAGACCTCTGAATGCGTCTGTGAAGGATTTTCTATACTAGGTTAACTGAAGTGGGCAGACCCAGACTAACCCTGAGTGACACTATTCCCTGGGCTGAGGTCCCAGGCTGAGCAAAAAGTGAAAGTGGACTGACACACCAGCATTCTTCTGTTTCTTGGCTGTGATTGCTATGTGATCAACAACTTCCTGTCACTTTCCCATAATGATGGACTGCATCTCCTAGAACTGGAAGCCCAAACAATTCCTTTCCCCTTAAACTGCTTCTTACTAGGTATTGGTCACAACAATGAGAAAAGTAAGTAATACAATAACTAAATAGAAATTGTTCTTATATGGGACTCAGGACTTAAAGGTGTTTGCTTGCAACGTCTGTTGGTCTGGGGTTCAATTCCCAAGTGTGGTAGCTTGAACCAGATATCCCATCCAAAGACTTTTTTTGAATGCTTGGTTCCCAACTGCATGCAGGCAATCTGGGATGTGGAGCCTTGCTATAGAAGGTGTACTTCTGAGAGCAGGCTTTGGGGTTTATAGCCAGCTCCCTCTTATCAGAGCTCAGCTCACTCTCTTGATGCAATCTTCCACATACAAAGAAAGAAATAAATATTAAAAACAGAAATCCTATGTCTTTAAGTCATTAATTTCTTAGTATACAAATGACTCCTATCAAAATAAGCAGAATAGCTCCAGGCACTAGGAGAGCCTTAGAATTCTTGAAGAATCTTCTGAAAACAAAAAAATAGTAGGAACAAGAAACTTTTTAGATTTAATATAAATCTGAGAAGTATAGGATAAACTACTCTTAAAATTTATTCAATCCACAATTTCTTTGTACGTAAGACCATTTGGGAGCTTGAAACAATTTCAGTAATAACATGAAATTTATATTACTTCAGACAAAAACTTTTATGGAAACTAATTAAGTAGACCATACTGTTTCTTTAGGCCAAAGTGATATCTTCCTACTTTCTCTTTTCTTCAAAATTGTTTGAAAATTTAGCCCATTTATTTCCATTTTATAAGTTTTAAGTATGAGCTCAGTAAACTTAACTAAGCTAATCTTTCTTGCCAGTCTTTGCCTGCTTCTACTTGTGTATATGCATCAAAGTCCATTTGATCACCTGACCTGTTTTCTTACATGAACTAAGATGGTGTTTTCTATCCTAATCCAATTTTGAAATGCTTCATGTGAGTTGAACATTCCTTTTAAATCACCACCCTTTCTGCCTGCTGGTTCATGTTGAGTGTGTACAGACAAGCCCCTGAGTTTTAATCCCAGGTCTGCTGCTGAGGAACTGGAGAGTCTTTGGGTGAGTCAGTTAACATTGCCTATCATCATATCCTCATGTGCAGACTGCAACTAACATGATGATCTGTTGCAAAATCATGCCACACAGAAGTTATCAACTTCATGAAGACGATACCCTGAATTACAGACAATAGAGGGCTTTTTTTTTTTCAGTGACTTCAGGTATTTCTTTTAGACTTGTTTATTTAGCTCATATAGCTGCTTGGACAATATAAATTTTAGGTAGCACCTTGTATATATATTCATCCTTAATCTCTCTCTCTTTCTCTTTCTTCTTATAAATAAATACATAAATAAGACTTCAGGGTTCAGATTCTACCTTCACCATAAACATGCTGTGTGAACTTGAACATGCTAACTGCTTTTTCATAGTATCCTTATTTGAAAAGGATGGCAAACACATTGTTTTGTTTCTTTAAAGATTACCTAAATGTAGGAAAGATAAACATTAGGAGGAATTGAAATTTTTAAGTGATTCTTTCTTGGAGGATCATAGCTTTAACCTCTTTCAAAGTCTTACATTTTTTTCAATCCTTTGATTCTATATTTTACTTTGATCTCATATGTATGAAAGATTTTTGTGAGTCACATATGTAAAGTAGTCTAGCCTATAAACTTATAGATATTAAAAGATATAACTCATTTATTTCATGGCTGAAATTATTAGCAAAACATCACAGCTCTGCCTTCTTGTGGCTTTACAACTTGAAGTGTAGATAAGTCTTTAAAAATCACCTAATACATAAGTCTTATCAGGGACTCATGGAAGCCTCCCCAAACATCACACATCTACACCAACATGTATCAACCACAAAGACCCAGAAGGGCCTTTGAACAGGCATCTAGGATTCAAAAAGCTAAACACAGATGCCAGGAGACACACAAAGCCTGGGTCCTTTCATTTGTCCTCTACTGAAATGTTCCCGTCACAGGAGTCTCACACCTTAAAAGGTAGTTAATTCCATTTCCAGGCAACTATAACCATTCAAAAAGCCCTAATTGCTGAATTAGCATAAAATGTTAAATAGCCTGAAATGGGCAGACATTCTTATTCCTGTTAGCCACAAGCATGTTGGTTTAGTTACTTAGCCCAGATTTGATTTATCTCACCTAAAAATGATTGGAGGGGGGGGGAGAACCAACCAAAGGCAAATATTTACAATTTCCTACATTATATCTTTTTTCATCTGACTAACTATAAGAACTCCAGTGTATATGTTAATCATTAGTCTCTGGAGTCAGATTTCATGGGTTTGAATTCCACACTCACCTAACAAATGTTTCAATTTGAACACACTGTGCTTTTTCTTAGCTTTCTTATTTCAAAAGAGTGGTAAACTCACAGTGTTGTTGTAAGGCCTATATACATTTGATGTTGTATCAGCCCCCTGTGAAGTGAAAGTTTCCACCAGGGTGACGGTGTTGAAGGACATCAAAGCCAAAAAATTGAGGACAGGGTTCCATGTGGCATTGTATTAATTACCTTCTCATTGCTATGAACATATACCAGACCAGAAGCAACTGAAGGAAAGGAAGGAGGTGACATTGCATTATGGCACCAAAGGTATTGTGACAGGAGCATGAAGCAGATGGTTACACTGTAGCACATTCAGGAAGCTGACTGCAGACAGGAACTTGTACCAGACTGTAAGGACTGACACATGAAGTTGAAGTGGACTATAAAAAAAAAAGCAAGCCCTGTCCCCAGGGACCTCCTCTTCCATCAACACCTCAATGCTTTGCAACCTTCCTAAACAGTACCACCAGCTGTTGTCCAAGTGTTCAAATACAAAGTGTTCAAAGGAACAAATTGTCAGGAGCCTATGGGGGGCATTTGTATTTTCAACCCATGATAGTCACAAAAGGTATAATTCTTGAATTTTTCTATTTTATTGAGTTAAAAGGATACATGAAGCCAAGGACATTCCAAGTAATACTGTCTAACATCTTTATCTAATCTTAAATAAAACTGGAGGTCTTGGCTTTATCTTGCTGGGGTCTAAATGTACCTGTGATGGACTTGGGGCAATGAGCTATTTGGGGTACCATAAAGGCCAGTATATTTATTGTCTGTCATCTCTAGCTGCTTACTCTACCAGTTCACATAATATTGCAGATTTGGCTCCTACATATTGTATTTTGATCCTATATTTAATATCTGTGCCCCTCCAGACACCTTCCTTGTCTCAACTAATCAATGATGACCAGCACCTTCTCAATTTCTCATCCGGTTTCTACTGAAATGTCTTTTGGATCTTACTGACCCATAGTTCACTGGTGCATTGGCAGTCCCAGCTTCCTTTCACTGGGTACTGGTTATCTTTGTGTTGTTCCCTGACAATGCTTGAGTGTTCTACTCTCCATTCCCTGAATACTTTTTTGGCTGATGTGGTGGTTTGAATGAAATGTCCCCATATGCTCATGTGTTCTGAATAGTTGTCCCCCAGATGCTGGCTGTTTGGGAAAGTTGTAGGACCTTTTGAGGAGGAGGATTGCCAGAGGTTGCAGTTTTTGGGATTTTATAATCCAGCCGACCTTGCCAGTGCTAGCACCCTCTGTCTACTTTCTGGCCTGCAGCTGTGGAGATGTGAGACCCAGCTCACTGGCAATCATGCTTTCCCCACCATGAGTTTCCTCAAAACTGTAAACTGAAATCAGCACTTTGCATCCATAATCTCCTTCTGGTCATGTGTTTTGTCACAGTGGCAAGAAGGGAACTGGTACAGTTGGTTAAACCCTGTTCAGAATTGAGAATTAAAAAGACAAGGGTCTACATCCCCATGGAGATTGTTTTATAGTAAATAGGTAATGTTACCATGTGTCACAATGACACCATTGTGAATCATACTTAATAAAGTATTATTGAGGAAAAGGACAGTCAGAGGCAGACCTACTTTTGGAGCAGCCTGGGGCTTGAATAACTTTTAAAAAAATTCTTAGCAAAATAAAGAATTATAAAATCAAAATGGGGCATAGGAGCTTGGAATGGGTATATATAGAGGTAAGGGGCTGGAAATTGAAGCTTCATTAAATTTATGGTAAAAAGGCCTTTGGCAATGAGAATATAAAAGTATAGGGTGTAGGCAAGGATGTTTGACCTATATCTAGCCACAGGGCTCAGAACTGAGGAAGAGAGAATGTTGCAGTTCAGGCCAAGGGAACGGGAAAAAATCTCTGCTTACAGTCATATCAGGGAGGATCCATAGGGAACTCAGCAGACAATGAATGATGAACAAGGGACCTATAACCACAGTCATTCAATCAACACAGGATAGGCCATTGAGACAGGAACCAAGGAT
>PVHP010002710.1:0-86102 GCA_004024765.1 Zapus hudsonius
GGCTGCTTTAATGTTGAGAGCTTAGGGGTCTTTGTGTCGAAAATTGTTGGTTTCTGTCACCCTGGCTTATCCTGTGTTGATTGAATGGCTGTGGCTGTGGGTCCCTTGTTCATCCCGTCATACTCTGCGGGATTCCATATGGATCCTCTACCATATGGCTGTGGTGGCTCATCTCTTGTCAGGATCTCAGCTATCTGCCTACGGTCGGATGGTAGGATTAGATGGGCCATGGCTCTCTCGCTGCATCCTAAAAAATACAAACACATTCTCCATCGGAGAGTGAGATCAGTCTAGGTTAACAAATATACAAAATTCTGGATTACCAAGATTCTATTTTTAGTAGCCTCCCCGTCAATTGCTCCCATAGTGCATCTTTTCTTGTGAGCCCAAGAGTACTGGATCTGGTGCCTATCGCCCTGAATCCCCATTTCCAGTCAAGGGCTCCCCCTCCCTAAGCAGAATATTAGGCCAAATTTAAAAGCTATTGATTGTCTCCCCCAGGCTCAGGCTCCTCTATTGCATGAGTGCTCCTTTCTTGGTTCACTGTTCTCTCCCAGTAGGAGGTATGGTCAGCTTATTCATGGCCGCAGACAGTATTTCATGCCAGTGGTCTCTGTTGACTCCAGCTGTCATTGATCAGCTTCCCCTGACAGATTGTGCAGTGCCTTCCAGCACTACGCTAATTACCACCTAGGGGCTGGTTACCATTCTGGACCTTGAAGGGTCTCTCGATGCTGATCGCTGGCATTCTGTGGTTTCATCAGCAACAGGGTTTTGCCTCAGGCCTGGAGAGAGTGTTCAAGAGCTTTAACAGAATTCTGTCTTGTTTTTGGAACCTCATGGGTCACTTTGGTCAACAGTTCAGTGAGGTAAGGAACCGGTGGCTGGGACCAGGGGTTGTCAGTCTGATCAATTATTCACAGGCTTAGACTCTCTCCCCTACTACTCATGGCCCCTCTTGCCAGTCGACGCCCACTACTTGCTCAGTACGTTACAGTATGCCCGTAAGGATTTTATGTTTTTGAACCTAATTTGGTTTAGCCTCATGCTTAAGCCATTCCCCTCCCCCCATTCCTTACCCCTCATTCATAACCTCTCACTTCTTTCTACTAGTCTGTGTAGAGTTTACGGTTATCCTGGTTAAGGACCGCATATGAGGGAGAATATGTGGCATTCGATTCTCTGATCTTTTGAGTGTTCACTTAGTAAGATCTGCTCAAAGTCAGACCATTTTTTCCTAAATTTGATATGTCACTTTTCCTTTCAGCTGAGTAGAATTCCATCGTGTAATATACCACAGTTTCACTGTCCATTCCTCCATGGATGGTCATTTGGGTCATTCTTGGTTATTATGAATTGAGCTGCTATAAATATAGTTGTACAAAAGTTTCTGCATCGAGATGGGACATCTTGCGGGTTGATGCCAAGTAGAGGGATAACTGGGTCCATTGGTAGTTCTATCTCCATTCTGTATAGGAGTCCCACCAGCAGTGAATGAGGGTTCTTTTTTCCCACATCCTCGCCAGCAACAATTGTTGTTGGTTTTCTTTATGATTGCCATTCTGACTGGGGTAAGGTGGTAACTCATTGTGGCTTTGATTTGCATTTCCCTGATGCTTAAGGATGCTGCGCACTTTCTTAGATGGGACAAGGCCATTTGTGTTTCCTCCTCTGTGAATTCTCTCTTAAGATCATTGTCCCATTTTGTGAGGGGGCTGTTCGAGATTTTATTATGTAGTTTTTTGAGTTCTCTGTAAGATCTGGAGATTAGGCCTTTGTCTGAGTTATAGGTGTTAAAGATAGTCTCCCAGTTTTATGGGGGTCTATTGGCTCTGAGTATGGTTTGTTTGTCTGTACAGAAGCTTTTGAGTCTGATCAGGTCCCATTGTTTAAGTGATTGTTGCATTTCCTGGGCTGCTGGAGATTTGCTCAGGAAATTTTTCCCTACTCCTATTTCATGTAGAGTTCCTTCTATTTTTTCTTCCAGGGTGTTCAGGGTTACAGGACTTATATTGAGATCCCTGATCCATTCTGAGTTGATATTTGTGCATGCTGAAAGGAGTGGGTCTATTTTCATTTTTTGACACATGTATATCCAATTCATCCAGCACCATTTGTTGAAGATGCTATCTTTGGCCCATCGTACATTGTTGGCCCCCCTTGTCAAAGTACAAATAACTGAAGTTACTTCCATTTAAAGCTAGGTCTTCAATTCTGTTCCATTGACCCGTCTTTCTGTTTTTATGGCAGTACGATGCTGTTTTTGTTACTATGGCTTTGTCGTAGGTTTTGAAGTTAGGCATGGTGATACCTCCTGAGTAGGCTTTTTTACTTAGAATAGTTTGGGCTATCCGAGGTCTTTTGCCCTGCCAAATAAAATTAGAAATTATTTTTTCTATGTCTGTGAATAAAGAGGTTGGGATTTTTATCAGCATGGCATTGAATCTGTATATCGCTTTCGGCAGGATTGCCATTTTTACTATATTGATTCTCCCTAACCATGAGCATGCAATATATTTCCATCTTCTCACGTCCTTCTCTATTTCCTTCTTGAGTGTTTCAATATTTTCCTTATATAAGTCCTTTACAACCTTGGTTAGTGATATTCCAAGGTATTTGATTTTCTTTGAGGCTATCAAAAATGGGACAGTCTCTCTGATGACATTTTCTGTCTGCTTGTCTTCTACATATAGAAAAGCTACTGATTTTGTGTGTTAATTTTGTATCCTGCCACATTGCTGAAGGCATTAATCACCTTCAAAAGGTTGCTGATACTATTTTTTGGGTCTGATATATAAAGGATCATGTCATCTGCAAAGAGGGATATTTTAATTTCTTCCTTTCTGATTTGTATCCGTTTTATGCCCTGCTCCTGTGTTATCGCTTGGGCTAGAACTTCAAGCACTATGTTAAAGAGCAGTGGTGAGAGTGGAAACCTCTGTCTTGTTCCTGAATTGAGTGGGAACTCCTTGAGTCATTCCCCATTGAGAACGATTTGTGCTTTAGGAGTTTTGTAAATTGTCTTTATTAAGTTGAGGTATAGGCCATCTATGCCTGTTCTTTCCAGAGCTTTGAACATGAAGTGTTGTATAATTTTGTCAAAGACCTTCTCACATCTATTGAGGTAACCATGTGGCTTTTGTGTTTGAGCCGATTAATGTGGTGGATTACATTTATCAGCTTGCATATGTTGAACCATGCCTGCATCTCTGGGATAAAGCCAACTTGGTCAGGGTTGATAGTATTTTTGATGTAGCATTGTATCCGGTTTACTAAGACTTTGTTCAGGATTTTTGCATCTAAGTTCATCAGAGATATGGGTCTGTAGTTCTCTTTTCTTATTGCATCCTTGCCTGGTTTGGGGATTAGGTCAATGGTAGCTTCATAGAAGGTGTTTGGAAGCCTTCCCTCTTTTTCTATGCTTCTAACAAGCTTCAGAAAGAGCACTTTCAGCTCTATGATGAAGGCTTAGTAGAAGTCAGCTTTTGGGAAGGTTTTTGATTACATCTCAATCTCTGTGGATGTGATAGGTTTTTTTTTTTTTAGTGATTTTTATCTGCTCTGCGTTAAGCTTTGGTAGTTGGTAGGTGTCCAAAAACTTATCCATTTCTTCCAGGTTCTCTAATTTTGTGGAGTAGACATTTTGGAAGTATGACCTGATGATACTTCCAATGTCTCGGGATCTGTTGTGATCTACCCATTGTCTTTTCTGATTTTGTTGATTTGGGCTTTCTCTGTTCTTTGATTAGATTGGCCAGGGGTTTGTCAATCTTATTAACTTTTTCAAAGAACCAACTCTTTGATTTATCTATTTTTTAATCGTTTTCTTGATTTCCAATTCATTAATCTCAGCTCTGATTTTAATTATTTCCTTTTGTCTTGAGCTCCTCGTGTTAGCTTTTTCCATCTGTTCCAATGATCTTAGGTGGGTGGTTAGATGATTGATTTGAGACCTCTCTGTCTTTGATATGAAGGTATTTAGCACGATGAACTTCCCCCCTTAGGACTGCCTTCATTGTGTCTGACAAGTTCTGATAAGATGTGTTATCATCATCATTTACTACTAGGAAATTCTGAATTTCCTGTTTTATTTCTTGGATGACCCAATCATTTTTTAGGAGTGAATTGTTCAGGCGCCAGTACTTTGTGCATTTTCTTGATCCTCTTTCATTATTAATTTCTACCTTTAATGCATTATGGTCTGATATGATGCAAGGAACTATGTCAATCTTCCTGAATTTGTTTAGGGATGATTTATGACCTAGGATATGATCAAATTAGGAAAAAGTCCCATGCGCTACTGAGAAGAATGTATATTCTGTGTCTTTGGGGTGGAACGTTCTGTAAATATCTGTTATCCCCAGCTGGTCAATGGTGTTTTTGAGCTCCATTATGTCCCTGCTGATCTGTTTGGTTGATCTGTCTAGAGATGATAGAGGTGTATTAAAGTCTCCTACTATGATGGAGTTAGAGTCTATTTTTGCTTTATTTTTGAGTAGGGTTTCCTTTATGAACTGTGTTGCACCCAAATTTGGTGTGTACATGTTAATGATGGTGATATCTTCCTGTCAAATCATTCGTTTGATGAGTAAGAAGTGACCATCATTATCCTTTTTAATTGATTTTGGTGTAAAGTCAATTTTGTCAAAGATTAATGTAGCCACACCCACTTGCTTTTTACTTCCACATGCCTGATAAACTGTTTTCCATCCTTTTACTCTAAGAAGATTCCTGTCTTTAGAGGTAAGGTGTGTTTCATGAAGGCAGCAGATGGAAGGGTTCATTTTTCTGATCCACCCCGCAAGTCTGTGTCTTTTTATAGGGGAGTTAAGTCCATTTATATTCAGTGATATAACTGTGATGTTTGCTTTGAGCCCTGCCATGATGAAGGATTAATGAGGGTTTTTGTCTGTGCTGCTGTTATTAGCACACTGACTGTGATTTCCTGCCTGATCTCTGGTACTCTTCTGAGGTAGATTTCTTATTTCTTCTGTATGGGATATGTCCTGTAGATTCTTCTGTAATTTTGGCTTTGTGTTCAAATAGTCATAGAGCTGGTTTACTTCATGGAACACTTTCAGATCTCCATCTATTAGAGGGATATCTTTGCTGGGTACAGAAATATAGGTTGAAAGCCATACTTCTTTAGGCCCTGAAAAGCATTATTCCAAGCCATTCTAGCTTTCATGGTTTCTAATGAAAAGTCTGAGGTAAGTATGATGGATTTTCCTTTATAGGTTATGGTTTGCTTTCCTCTTGCAGCTTTGAGTATTTTCTCTTTGCTTTCTATGTTAGGCATCTTAATTAAAATGTGTCTTGGAGAATTCCTCTTCATGCCCTGTCTGTTTAGAGTCCTCTGGACCCCTTGAATGTTGAATGGGCTTTCTCTTGTTAGATAGGGGAAGTTTTCTTGAATAATTCTGTTGAAAATATCTCCTATGCCCTTAGCCTGGGCTTCTTCTCCCTCCCCATGATTCTAATATTGGGCCTCTTTATGGTATCTCATAGATTCCTCAAATTTTGCTCACTTGATTTCTTGAATTTATTGAAACCTATGACATCCTTATTAATTCCTCTCTCTTGTCCTCAACATCTGAGAGTCTGTCCTCCAGATTGTCTAATCTGGGACTGACTGATTCAAGGTAGGTTTTTAACAACTCTGTTTCATTTTTGGTTTCTGCTATAATTTTTTTTATAGTCTGCTCAGGAACCCTGTCTGGGCTGTTGCAGGATCTGGGGTGAGGGTGGGCTTAGGTTCAGGGCCGACTGGAGTCCAGGATTTGTATCGCAGCTGGAAAATCAAACCTTTATGGAGAGATTCCTGGTGAGGCTGTTACTCATCTGCCATCATGCTCTGCCACCCTGCAACATCATTTCTTTATCAGCCAAATGGATTCCCAATGGCACATGATTACCTTGTAGGACTAAAAAGCATTAATTGCATCAATACCAAAAAAAAAAAAACCTTAGAAAACTCCTTGACTCATAGTAAGCACTGATTGATGGTAACCATTAGTGCTACTATCATTATATCATTATTAGTATTTGCTAGTCTGACTGCCTTTACATGCACTTACTCTACTCCTAGATACAAACAGCTTGAGGGTTGGTGTTAATCATCTTCATAACCTCAGAACTAGCTCATATGGGATATGTTATTTCTACATAATCTTAATGAATATCTCATTTATTTTTCCTTTTCAAATTTACACAGTGAATTCTGTAAATTCTCATGCATGGTTGATCTCTAAAGCATAATCATCTATGGTCAAACTCATTCTAAAAACTATTTATCAACTCACCAGCTGTGGGCGAGATGTGTAGCTCTGTGGTAGGATATTTGTCTAACATGCACAAGGCCCTAAATTTAATTACCAGCACTGCAAAAGTTAATAACCAAATAAACCTATGGTAGAAAGGCAATGTTTCTCCAAATATTCTAAATGGTATTGTGTACAATTCCAGAGCAATAAAAATAGCTCGGTTCTAAAATGTGTGGTATGCACTGAGCACACACCATCTATACGTTCTTCTTACTGTACTGTCTTTGAGAACAACTCAGCTTTTACCAGGACTCTATCACGTGTAGTCCCAACAAACTTTCTTCCAAATCCACTGGAAGAATATGATCCCTTCCAGCACTTTATAGAGTGGTCTTTTTACTACGTCATTCAGGAGATAGTTTTGCCTGTTTCAAAAACTAGAGTTCTATTTTTATAGCATAAGTGACTGGAAACCAACTTTAGTATCCTCCTGAGGCAAATTCTAACTTTTTAAATAAATCCTATTTATGTCCCCATTCTTATTTTTCTTTTGTTTCTACATTCAGTTCGTGCTCTTTTCTATTTTGTTTTCCTAGGTGAGTACTTTCAAACTACAGTACTCTACTAAAAATAGCAGTGCAGGTTGTGCATTACACAAATTCAGGGTCTCCAATCACATTATATTGTGTCTATGCAACATGCAATTTATAATGCCATATGTGGCTGCACTGATGATAGGCTAGAATCAGTAAATAACCAGGAATAGCTACATTGATACTCTTTCTGAAAAATATGTGTAAACATAGAAATTCATGTTATATATGATAAGCCTTTTTAAATTTTTTTCCACTCATTTCTTCTTTTAACCTCAAAAATATTTTATGTGACTCCAGGAATACAGATATACAAATCAGACATTTACTGATAATAAAAATGATTTTAAAACTTATTTCAAAAGTTGTTTTATGGGCTGGAGTGATGGCTCAGCGGTTAAGGCACTTGCCTCCAGTGCCTAAGGCCCTGAGTTCAATTCCCCAGGACCCATATACGCCAGACCCACAAGGTGGTGGCCCTGGTTCTCTCTCTTTCTCTCTCTCTCTCTCTCTCTCTCTCTCTCTCTCTCTCTCTCTCTCTCTCTCTGCTTGAAAATGAATAAATAAAATATTTTTTAAAAAGCAGTTATTTCATCAACATATAATTTTACCATTTCTTAAATATGAAAGCAAATTTACATACTAATGTAATGAATATGCTTGGTTATTTTTACATGAGAATTAAATATTGGCAGTTGGTTATACAAAAAAAGTGGAATCTCACAGATTCCTCATAAATTTAATTTTTTTCAAAAAATCCTAAATTCTGTATATCTAGAAGAACTTATAGGTGAAATTTTTTATTGCTATTTACAAAAAGCCTTCATAATGAGGTCTCCAAAATCTGAAGCAAGGAGACAAAAATATTGCTAAGTGTGATCACATAAAATTTAAAAAGGGTCAGGAAAGAGCTTGGTGGATAAAGGCACTTGCTTGGGTTCAATTCCCCAGTACCCATGTAAACCCAGATGTACAAAGTGGCACATATATTTGGAATTCATGTGCAGTGACAAGAGGCCCTGGTGCACCCATTCTCTGACCACCTCCCTCTCTCACACATCTTCTCTCTCTATCTCTCTCAAAAAATAAAACTGTTTTAAGAATAAAATTGAAAAAGAGAAAACCATCAAAAAACACAATAGAAATGCCAAGGAAGAAACAAATGGAAAACTGGGAAAATAACTGTTATTTGTATGATAGATAAACATTTAATTTCTTTAGTTATTTGGTTAAAAATAGAAAAATCTACTCCACAGAAAAATAGGAAAAAGAAATAGGCATATCTTTAAAGAAAAAATGAAATGCAAATAGTCCTTGAACATAAGGAAAGATGCATAACCTGCTGGCAATAAATGATATGCAAATTTTTAAAAAGAATTAAATCTTGGCTAATATTGATATTGAAGGACATAGAGCATTTGCCATGTTTTTCAGGGTTTATACCTTAATTTTATGTTTGTCAATGCTGAGAATGCTGCTTCACATAAATATATTAAATAATAGAAATGTGTTTAGAGTCATTAAAGCAACTGTTAGAAATCTTGTCCTAATCACAAGCCAAAATTCATTTAATATTTTTTATGAAACTCAAGCCAGCAGCTCCAACAACAATTTTTAAAATCAAGTATTCTAACATAATCCAAAAATATGCTAATTGGATAGTTACATGCTGAGGAATTATAGTAGAAAAAGATTGAAAGCCATTGTTTTCTATAAGTAACCCCTTATTATTCTTTGGGAACAGAAAACTTTTATTACAGTAAAATCATTGCAGTTCATAGTATAGAAAGTCTTGAATATGAGCCAAGTGGTTTTAGGCAGATGGGCCAGTGTTACATGGAAAGTGAGCATCTGTGTGGTCAAAACTAAGGCTACAATGAAGTCGTCCCACATTGTGTTGTCAAGTATTGCTAGAAACACCTCAGATTTATTACACATTTGATTTTGAACTGATTTTTGTTGTACTTTCAGAAATATTTTACTGTTGCCACATTTTTAATCACCTCCCATATGTAATTATGTGACTGAACCCTTATTGTGCTATGGTTCAAGAAGATGGAATATATCCTGTGTGTGTGTGTGTGTGTGTGTGTGAGAGAGAGAGAGAGAGAGAGAGAGAGAGAGAGAGAAATATATATCATAGTACATTTTCTGTAATAAAAAAATTCACAACTAAATAACTTACAAAGAAATGCATCTGACTTTTAGTTCTCTGAAATTCTTCCCAAGCAATGAAGCCTAAGAGCATGGCATTTGTATCTTCTTGGCCTTTGGTGAGGGTTTTCTTGCTGTATCATAAAACAGTCAGGGGCAATCCATGATGACACAGAGCAAGCATGATGGCTCTTTTTATAAAGCCATTTATCTTAATGAGATTCCACCATCATAACCTAATTATCTCCCAATGGTTTCATTTTCAAATACCATTAATATATCAATTTAAGAATTAAGCTTTTAATCATGAACTTTGGGAAACACTTTACAATCTCAGTAGTGTGGTATGTGTCTCCAAGTTCTACCTGCAATTTATAAATGCAGGATCTCTCATGCAGCCTCTAAAGACATTCTCCCTCGGCTACATTCACATAGCTAGTTATGTTCCTGCACCCAATTTTGGCATACTTGAACAAAACAAAGAGCTTAATGTCTAGTCATACATCACAAACTAGGGTTTAAAGGTTTTCAGAAATCTTACCTAGTGACACCTGCATCATGATTGACTATACAAGTCTGCAAACAGCTAATTCTTAAAGGTAATTGGGTTCCTATAGTAGATATTCAAGATGCCTTGTTTCCAACAGAAGTTGTTAGTCACTTGTTCATAAACACACCTCATAAATAGTAATCTGGTTTCTAATCCTTTATTCTCATCATAAAACAATCCCATGTCTCAATAGCTGTCTCCACTTCACTATATTGAATACAATATATCAATACTTACATGATTGCACAAAAAAATTCCTTGAGTTACTGTCTAAAATCACAGCAAACAGAAGTTGGTCTAGGATTAAAACCAACTCCTTTGCTTCCTGGGCCATCCTCAGGTCATATTCTCTTTTAACCTAGACCATTTAACTTTAACCCCCACTACTTGTCCTCCAGCAAGGGCTCCATGAGATACTCTATGTGGGGCTGTGAATATTTAGAAAGAAACCTTCTTACTAAGCAATTTAATGTGCGAAACTTTCCACTAGTGGAGTGCTGGGGAAGCATTTTGTGGATGAGGAGGGAAAAGATGCTATTTTAAACATTGCTGAGAGTTTGGGCAAAATCCATCTGGCAGACAAACTATTTCTTCCGTTCAAAAACTCATCAAGCACTCCAAACGTGCAACCTGTAGGCAAGTTTAATTAAAGCTTGAGAAATCTTGAAATAGCCTGACATTTGAATATGTTATTTCCGTTCTATTCTCACAGTCTGGCATGCTCGAAGAGGTTCTGCTAGGTTCGAAATAAGCTCCCCAATGCCATTCAGCCCAGCCTAGCTACTGGAGTACACTGTATTCAAGACTGTAAGAGTGTGAATGAAACTGACTTGTCTTTCCATTTCATAAACAGGTAGGAAGACAGCTAGGAACTTGGGTAAATGAGTAAAAAGATAGATATGTTGATATGTAGATAATAGACAATACAGATAAGCATGCATACATACATACCTAGACATAGATACATAGATGGATGAGGTAAAATTCATTTCTCTTGTTTTTTTTTTCTTGCAAAAACAAAGAAAAAAATGGAAAGGCAAAGTCACTGAGCACATTAAGAGGGTATCAATCTAGTCACACTTAAGGATTCCAAATATATGCTTTTCTGTCTTGGAGGAGTAATTCCCCTTTTCAGTGATCTGGAGAGTCCTGGTCTGCCTTCCCCCACCTTAGGTTAGGTTGAGCTAAGTGCTCGCTTGATGGTCCTCGCTATCTACCCCATCTTTCTTTCCTGCTCGGTGTTGGCTTGCTTGCTGTGAACTAAAGTTCCCAGAAAAGTGCTGCATCTTCTGTACTATACTGACTTGCAACAAGACTGAGTAGATGGATAGAACTGTGATCACAGAGAGAAAGAATGTTCCAGGATCAGAGCCAAATTACCATGAGCTACCTTTAGTCCCTTAATAGCCGCTTACTGCCCACCTCTGTGTCAGAGCTAGCTTCTTGGTGACTATCAGTTGATCAGGTGTGACCTTTTGGAATGTACTAACAGGCCACCAGCTTCCACTAACCCAAAGGCTAAGAATGTCATCAGATGGTATCCCTACATTTCTGTATCCCGCCAACCTGATGGTCAGCCATTGTATCTGAAAAGTGCCTTAATTAATGACTTTCTTCTTTTCTGTAACTATAAAAAACTTCATGAAATTATTAGCACATTGGAACATGGAATTGGGGTAAATTAAATCTGTGTTCCCAGGCCATGGTCACTCATATTTGGCTCCAGAATAAACTTTCTCTCATCTCCTTTGAGGTGAGAGCTATGTGTGTTGTGTCAACATGCTTTTTGGGTTTTTGTTTTGTTTGTTTTGCTTTGCTTTGCTTTGTTGGCGTGCTTTTTTTTTTTTTTTTTTTTTTTTTTTTTTTTTTTTTTTTTTTTTTTTTTGTGTTTTTTTTTTTTTTTTTTTTTTTTTTGCTTGTTTGTGTTTTGAGATGAGATTTTGCTGGCCTCCTGCTTCAGCATTCCAAATATTGAGACTATGGGGATATGTCACCACACCACAACCTACTTTAGCATCTTTATTACTCATTTTTCCCTCCTCTCTTAACATAATAATTATGTTTAGCCAGGAATGGTGGTACAGACTCATAATCTAGGATTCTTGGGAGGCTGAGCAAGAGAATCACAACTTTGAAGCCAGCCAGGGCTTTGCAGTGATATCCAATATCAAAATAAAGCCAAAGCTTTTTAAAATTGTAATGGTTCCCATAAAGTTTCAATGTATATTGTACTAATTCTAGGTCTACTTTCACATAATATGTCCCATGTGGAATCGTTAAACATTGTTCCCAGCCCGTACGGCATCGTCATTCATGTCATTTCTATCATTACCACATATTCACTACTCTATTATTTAAGCAATTTTCTCTTACATAAGAATAAAAATTTTTCCTTCTTCAATGTTCTTTCCTTCTTTATGTTGACATGAATTTCTGATCTATATCATTTCGCTTCTTCCTGAGAATCACTTTAATATTTCCCAGCAGGTGTTCTAATAATGGATTCCTCAGTTTATGTAAATCTGAGAAAGTCTTTCTTTCTCCTTTACTTTTGAAGAATACATTCACTAGATACAGAATTCTAGTTTGGCAATTTTTTCTCTCAACACACATTTCACTCCATTCTCTAGTGATAAGATTTTTTTTGTTAAATTAGAAATTTCCTATAATTCTTACCCTTTCCTTTTATTCACACAGCAAAGCTAAGCATTTATTTAAAACTGAATTTAACAAAGTGAATACACATCACTATGAAACAAGGACACAGTCACCCTTGTTCACATCCTTGAAAATTACTGTGACATTCATTTATTGGGTTTGATTATGATATTTTATGCATTAATTCTTGCCCTTTTCGATGTGAAGCTTAAGTTTTTCTCTGGTATCTTTCAAGATTTCCTCTTTGCCTTTGGTTTTCTGCAGTTGGACTATGACATACCAGAAGGAGTAGGGTGGTGCTTATTTGTTTATATTGATCATTCTTTGGGGGGGGAGTTCAAGACAGGGTCTAACTCTAGCCCAGGCTGATCTGAAATTCACTATGTAGCCTCAGGGTGGCCTCACTCACAGAGATCCTCCTACCTCTGCCTACCGAGTACTGGGATTAAAGGTGTGAGCCACCATGCCAAGATTATATTGATCATTCTTGACGTCCTTCTATCTGCCTGCTTCTGTTGTTGGTGTTTCATGATAATTTTGGAAAGATATGGGCCAATATTGTTTCACATCTTCTGTTCCTCTTTTATGTGGAAGCCTCAGCTGTCAAAATTACTCATCAATTCTTTACTCTCAGTCGCTTCAGCCTGAAAGGTTTCTATAGACCAATCTCTATGCTCACTAATTCTCTCCCTGGCCAATGTGCTGAGGAAGTCCATCAAAGGAATTCTTCACTTCTTTTAGCCTTCTTTGTAACTGCTTGTCTCTGCTAAAAGATGGAAGCAATATAATAAAATAGGAACTGAATCCAGGCTTGGTGGCACATGCCTTTTATCCCAGCACTTGGGAGGCAGAAGTAGGAGGATTGCTGTGAGTTTGAGGCCAGCTTGAGACTACATAGTGAATTCCAGGTCAGTCTGAACTAGAAAGACCCTACCTCGAAAAAAAAAAAAAAGGAACTGAGGTAAATGGATATATCTTACTGTGATGTCAGTACATCAAAAGGATTCTTTGTATCTGTTAGTGATATATATATATATATACATATATATATTTGCAAGTAAGAGAGAATGAGAATGATGAGAATGGGTATTCCAGGGTCTCCTGCCACAGCAAATGAACTCCAGACATATGTACCACTTTATGCATCTGGCTTTATGTGGGTATTGGGGAATCAAAACCAACTGTCAGGCTTTTCAAGCAAGCACCTTAACCACTGTGCCATCTCTCCAGCCCTTGTTTTTTATTTTAGCACTTTTATATTCTTTCTTAGAATTTTAATTTTTCTGTTTACATTACTCATGTCTTTGGCAATACTACTTTCAATTGTTTAATTCCAATTGTTTAACATATTATCCATATATATATATATATATATATATATATATATATATATATATATATTTAAATTCCTTCTCTACAAATTCCAACACCTGGGTCATTTCTATCTGTTTCTGTTATAGACTTTGTCTTTTCAGGTCTCTTTTTTCTTTTCCCATGTTTGTTAGCATTCTTTGGAATTGTTTATCTCTTCGGGCAGCTAGAAATGATATAACAAAGAGTAGGAACTGAGATAAATGGGCATTGAGTGTGAGGGGTGTGTTTGATGTTTACCATAGCTAAACATTGGCTACTTTTTGTGTTCCTGTATCTTTCCTTCTTAATAATCTCACATCCCTCAGAACTCTTGCTCAGTGACAGCTTGAATCTTGTGTTTCAGTTGTACCACTGTTACATAGGAGTCCTATTGGGGTAGAGGGGAGGAAAAATAATCTTAAATCCCAGTCCTCTGTGGTATGTGTCCTGTGTCTGTGATTTACAGGACTTTCTTAGCTTCATATCTTCTTTGATAAGACTGGATGACATGAAGACCTGCACTAGAGAAAGTCACTTCCCTCAGGTGAGAAAGGCCCTGCATAGGAGAATAAGTGCACTCTGAAGGTAAATGGTTGTAATCGTTAATATTTAGTTTTAAAGAGTGAAACTGTTGTTCTCTCTCATAGTCTTCTGGCACTGAGAGGAGGAAACCAGCGAACTGCTGATGTGGTGGCCCATGGGTTTGCTAATCTTTTAACTCTGAGCAAAAAAAACTTTCAAGAAATTCTACTGCATTACCCAGATTCCAAAAAGCTCCTCATGAGGAAAGCCAGGTACAACCTTTAAAATCCCATAAGAGTCAGGTCTGATGGCACACACTGGCACTTGAAAGGCTGAGCAGGAGAGCCGCTGCGTGTTCCAGGCCAGTTTCAAAAAAAAAAAAAAAACAGTAGGAACAGTAGAGGTGGGAAGTGGACAAAATTGGTTTTACTTTTAAAAATTTGAGGGTAAGTGTGTCATGATTATAGTCAGATTTCTCCATAACACTTAATATTTAAAACTTAGACGCAGGTACCCACTGACATTTCAAAGGTAGAAGAAATTGTCATTTTTTTTTCCTGGTAAAATTTGTAGAAACTGTCACAGAGCTACCACAAACCATGTTCTACTATCCACAGAGTTCTTTTAAAGGAGAAGAGTAAAGACAATGAGGCCACCACTCCACGGAAAGAACTTGTCTTTCAATTCCCACTAAAAGAAGAGACACCCAAAATGTTTAAAGCTCTCCTGGGAAGCACAGGAAAAGTAGACCTTCAAAGACTCTTCAAATTAAAGAGAGAACAAACAGCTCAGGTGAGAAGGTGGGACTAAGTGGAGTGAATGGAAGGCTGTCAGCAGTAATGGAGAGACTTCTGGGCCAAAGACACCCAGACAAGCTCCTACTCTCGTGCTTACAACTACTTCTTTATATAAAGCACCTATTATTAAAACTTCATCCCCATATATCATCACATTAAATCTTCACAAGTTTATTTTAGATTGATATATATTTTATAAAGAAAATTAATTTTTCATGGATTATGTATTTGTGAATCTCTCTATTTACTATAATTTATTTGTAAATTGTTGCAGTCAGCTTTCTAGTTGCTGTGCAGAAAGAACCCAAACAAAAGTGGCTTGCGGAGGAATGGGTTTATTTGGCTTCTGGACTCGAGGGGAGACTCCATCCTGGCAGGGAAAATGATGGCATGAGTAGAGGAGTGGACATCACCTCCACCAAAGCACTGCAAACAGCAACAGGAAGGTGTGCAAAAACTGGCAATGGGAAGCTGGCTTATAAATCCCATAAGCCCGCCCCCAACAACACAGCTCCAGCAAGGTTGTAAAACCCAAACTGCCATCAGCTGAGGATCTATCAACCAGAACACATTAATTTGTTTGTGGGGGATACCTGGATCAAACTATGACATAGGCCAAATCAATATTTATTAGATTTTTTGAGATCATTCATGGACAAGCACAATAGACAAAAAAAGTTTCCTGACATGTATACTCACACTGAAATCTATTTTGCTTCCATGCATGGTTTTCTTTTTTCTTTTTTTTTTTGCTTTATTTTGCATTTTTGTGTTTTTTATTTAATTTTTATTATGTGGTCATTTTGCATGTTAAAAATCACCCCTGTGGCTGGAGAGATGGGTCAATGGTTAAAGCAGTTGCCTGCAAAGCAGAAGGACCAGAGTTCAATTCCCCAGTACCCACATAAAACCAGATGCACAAGATGGTGCATGTGACTAGAGTTCATTTACAGTGCCTGGAGGCCCTGGCGTGCCCAATTTTTCTCTGTGTCTGCCTCTCTCTCGTTATAATGGCATTGCTCATGAATTCACCACAGTGAATGAATAATTCATCAGATAAAATAACCTGTCTATACATAGAAAGATACAAGAAAAAGTTATATATTGATCACTTGACAAAAATGTTGCAGGTTAAGGCTCATAATAACTCTCCCTGAATTTCCCTTAAGAACAATGGTTTATATTGTATTCAGTATTTGTGATAACTTGATAAACATGCAAACTAAAAACACAGTAAGGAGAAATTACACCTAAATCTGTGTTCCAATTCAATTTTAAAAACATGGTAAAAAGAGTCAATAGTATATGTGCAGATATACATACAATGCAAATCATGTCAATAATATGCCAGCACACATTTTCACAAATGATCAATGTATAATAAAAAAGTTGAGAGACAGAAATAACCCTGTAGATTTCATCTAAACCTTTTGTGCTGCAGATAAAGAAACAGACTAAGGTAAGGAATATGGATACAATCACAGGGAACTACAAGGCAAAGAAACTACTCAGTGTTCAGATTAACACCTAGCTGCCTGATAATTTCTAAGAATGGAGAGGCACTTGGATAATACTGCTTTTCTCTTCCTCTGCTATTTTTTTCCTTTGCTGCTCATAATAAATCTGTAAGAACAGAAATTGAGGAATACTAAATAGAACCTGTTTAAAGTCAGTGGCTCATATACTCATGAGGAACAAAAGGCTTTAGCCAGAGCAAAGAGTGTATTCTAGACTAACACTAAAAATCCTGTTTAACAGTTGAGCTCCATTCTCCAGCACAGAAAACTTAGTCAACATGACAGAAGCAACACAGACACAATTCCTACATTCAATTCATTCAGTGTTTATCTTGGTGGTGACTCCCATGCCCTTGATAATGATTCCGTTCCCAATTCTTTGTAATAGCTTCCTCCAGAAAAGCCAGCAAAAGCTCTAAAGAAGAAAGAGTAAAGGAAAAGACCATGAAGATAAAGGGAGAGCGCTGGCAGAGGAGACACGGAGCAGATCCACATGCCGAGCACGTTCAGTTACAGTGGAGGAAGTGTCCTGGTCAGTGAGAAGGGCAGCTTTACCCAGAGGAGCTTCCTGTCAATCATTCAGCATCAGCATGGCTCTTTTTGCCAAGACCAGGAAAGAGGTTCTGACTATTGAAGTCCAGGAAAAGGCTAAGCAATAAATGCTGAAAGGTCTTTAGATGTGAACTAGTCTGTTCCCAAAGAGAATGTACCCAGGATTGTAGCATAAATTAATGACGGGAACCAACCTTGCTGGGATCCCTGAGAAACCATAGGCAAATCCTTAGCTTAGTTTCTAAGACTTATCGGAGAATAACTTTATACAGTGCTAAGAAAGATTATTTAAAAACCACCCCTATTCTTCATTGTCATTAGTTGTCTGCAATTGCTATTTCTTTAAATGTGTGTAGTAGAAATTATTTCCTTCTGTACATGCCTGATGATTTTCTTTTCCATTTTCATAAACTTGGTTTTGGATCTAATGTGAGTATACTTTTTGCCTATATTTTTATTGTATGTTATTTCTGGTTTAGCACTTTTAATATTGGTTCTGTGTTCAGGTAGAATACTTTTACCACTTATGTATAGGAGCTGGGTATGAGACTTTAATAAAATAAGTCAAAAATCAATTGATTTTTATTTAAGCAAGGATGCCAACTCACTAAATAACCAAATCAACCAAGTAGCTACCATTGAAAGGATCAGACACCATGGAATCATCTACATGAGAAATCCGATTTTTACTCAAGAATAATATTGCTTAATCAGACTAATTTGTAGGGACAAAAAGCCCAAAACAAAAGCTAAATTCCCCACATTTTAACAACTAAGCCACAATTACTTAGAGCCTGACCCCAGTGACTTACATCAATATATGGAGCTTAACTCTTAATGACCCTTGGTACACTACAGAAATGGCTAGTCTCAAGAAAGACAAGTTCCAGCTCACACAAGAACAGAGAGACAAATGCCGCATATTCTCCCTTATCTGTGGCCCCTAATAAGGTTAATCTTGAACAAAATCAATAAGAACTGTAGACAATCAAACTCCACCAAGTAGATCTGAGTTGATGGGGCACCCAAGCTGGAGATGAACCACCTCAAACTCACCACTTAGAACCCTAACACAACCTAAAAAGAAGTGGAATGACGAGCAAAAGATCTATTCCACAGCAAGGTAGAGATCCTAGGGAAGGATAATGGAGAGAGGCACCAAGTGTGCCCAAAATTGTCCAAAACACAAATTCGGAGACTCTTAAAAACCTAATAACTATGCAAAATTTAAACTCACCCACCATGACTCAGGGAAATTTGCAGAAGAGTTGGTGGAAAGAATAGAAGAGCCAAGGGGGTTGGGGAAGAGAATATCTAATGCATAAAAGGGAATGTCATCCTGGTTTCAATGGTTTTCTCTAATAACTTATGATACTGAGCATATTCTTTTGTTAATATATATATTTTTATTATAATAAATAACATTAAAAAAGAAAGACAAGCTCCTCTGTAAAACTTATTACTTAACAAGATAATAAATTGCCTATATCTAGATATGGGCTCCATACAAATGGTTCATGAGATAAGACTAACTTTCCTCCACTCCTCTAAGAGATATATAATATTTCATTGTCTGCTACCTCTCTCACAGTATATTTCAATAAACTTCTATTTACTGTTGTGGTCACCTTTCTAGTTGCTGCGCAGAAAGAACCCAAGCAAAGGCGGCTTGTGGAGGAATGGGTTTATTTGGCTTACGGACTCGAGGGGAGACTCCATCCTGGCAGGGAAACCGATGGCATGAGCAGAGGGGTGGACATCACCTCCGCCACAGCACTGGAAACAGCAGCAGGAAGGCATGCCAAACACTGGCAAGGGGAAGCTGGCTTATAACCCCAAAAGCCCACCCCCAACAACACAGCTTCATTGAGGTTGTAAAATCCAAACTGCCATCAGCTGAGGATCGATCTATCAGAACACATTCATTTGTTTGTGGGGGACACCTGGATCAAACCATAACAGTCTTTTCATGACCTTTGTAAATTTGTTTTACTCACCTGTGTCAGTGGCCTTACAGGTACATGGAAAAATGGACTGGCAAAATCACATTGTAGGAAAATCAGACTGTAGCAACATACTGGGGAAAGAATGTTCCAAATGAGTACTATTTTCCCTTATAGCAATTTAAAAGGCAACAATCTACCTGACTCCTCTGGTTTAACAGACCCAGAGTGAAGGAAGCAGATTGTTTCCATCTTCATATAGGCGAAAGTGACATTTTCCAGATTGTCCTCAAGCATCTGCTCCATTCAATAGGTACCAGATTGGAGCTTCTTGTTGTTTAAGCTTTAGTAAAAAAAAAAAATGATAAGAGTAGGCAGGCATACTGTGCACATCAGATTGACATATCCTTACAATTTGCAGTACCTACATGTACAGCTGTTTACAAAATCTTCAAGGTAATTAAGTACCCTTTAGGAAGTTGTCCTCATGAATCAGCTAGCATTAGCACAATTACCAAAGCTGCATGCTGTGAGGAGGCTAAAAATGCCAGGCTGATGTAGGAAGTAATAATACATATAGAATTCTATTCTAATGAATGTCATTAGTGTATAACATTGAGTTCCGTATAATAAGGCAATCTCTAACTCCCAGAAGATAGTTATTGTAATTTGCACAGAAGATTTTAACAAACTATATTAACTAAAACATGGATGATTTCCACAAGCCATATACAAATCAATCCTTATTTTTTGAAGTATAATTTGGGGATTAGGGAAATAGCTCAGCAGTTAAAGGTATTTGCTGGCAAACCTGCTGGCCCAGATTTGATTTCCCAGTACCCACATACCCACATAAAGACAGACACACAAAGTGGCACATGTATCTGGTATTTGTTTGCAGTGGCAAGAGTGCCCATTCTCTCTCTCTCTCTCTCTCTCTCTCTCTCTCTCTCTCTCTCTCTCTCTCTTGTTTTCCCTCTCTTATAAACTGAATAGAAACATTTTAAAATTATAATTTTGGGGGGCTGGAGAGATGGGTCAGCTGTTAAAGCACTTGCCTACAAAGCCTAAGGACCTGGGTTTGATTCCCAAGCACCCACATAAAGCCAGATTCATGAAGTGGTGCATATGTCTGGAGTTCATTTGCAACAGATGGAGGCCCTGATGCACCTATCTTCTCTCTCTTTCTCTCTTCTATCTCTCTCTGCTTGCAAATAAATACGTAAAATATTTTTTAAAATAAAAATAAAAAAGCATAATTTGGTAGAGTTACCATTTTTAATATAATGTTCAAGTATTACAAAAAGCTAGTTGGTGCTTTTCAATATTAAAAGGAATTTGGACAGACTTTAAATGATAATGAAGATCCAGAAACGGCTTGGGGTGATTTCTCAGTGGTTAGAGACGTTTGCTTGCAACCCTCCTGACCTGAATTTGATCCTCATCAGTGCCCATTTAAAGACAGATGTAAAATGCTCAAATGTATATCTCAACATGTCTATTACAATGGGAGTTGGGGTCAGGAGAATCTGGAAGCTCACAAGTGTCAGCGGCAAAACAACAAAAGAAAGTGGAAGGAGAAAAGAAACACATGACTTCCACATGCTCTCCAATGACCCCCTCACAAACACACATTATACACATACACACAAATAAATAATAATAAAAACAGAAAGAAAATAAGCAAAGCAAAAATACTAAACTATTGAACATTTATACTCTGTTGTTGGACTTTGCTAAATGGGGCATGGAGGATATGGGGTTAAGGGAAGTTAACAGGCTGAAGCCCCAGGTAGCCTCTGCACTGAAATCCAGCAGGCACTTCACCACCTCCACCCTTAATCCTAAAACTCCCAACTCCCTAAGCAGACACAATGAACCCTGCGTTCTCATCCCAACAGGGCTGACAATAGGTGACAGACTCTCCATAAACTGCCACCACCGAACTCATGTCCAGAATCACGTATTTCCCACCACTCAACTTATACAAATTAGGCATTCATAGGTTATCTGCACACACCTATCCACTCAAGAGGAACCCACTCACCACCCTGCTTAACCAATCCCCTTGTTCTCCCCTGACCCTAGTCCTTCTGGATTCTTCTCTCTATAAATATAACCTCTCCACATACAATAAATGACACATCTGCTCATCACACTCATGACAGCTGTGTCCCGAGAGTTTTCTCTCGTATTTCGGCTTACACCCTGCTTGCATGCCCAGCTCTGTGGAACCGCCCTGCTTCCTTCCAGCTTGGCCACAGACCGAACACAGACACCACAGCGACCTGTGGTGTGAGCTCTGCACTGGCTGCCACCAGAGGGGGTGGGGGGAATGGAATGACACTCTGTTACTTTTTCAAATGATAATTATATAATTATAACTCCATTGCAATTTCGGCTTGGCTATTGTTGCTTGCTTGACCTCCCATAGGCTCCTCATTCAGATAATATCATTTTCTGATTTTCCGACCCATACCACTAAAGTCTAAGAATAATGAATAGCTTTTCTTGCTGCTAGGACGAAACACAACACCTGATCAGAAGCAGCTTGTGGAAGGAAAGGGTTTAAATTGGTTTAGAGTTTCATGGGGAAGTTTCATCATGGCTGGAACAGCATGATAAGACAGTCAGCCAGGTATCACATCTTCAGATCAGCAGGGAGGAACAGCAAAAGCAAGCTAAGGGCAGCAAGCAGAGGTAGGCCATAATACCCCAAGGGCCACCCTCAGTGACACATTTCCTTCCCTAAGTCTCTACAACCTTCCCAATCAGGGCCACCCAATAAGGTTTAAGTTTTCAAGCACATGAGGCTATAGGGGACAGTTTACATTCAAACTACCACATTGGGGAAAGCAATTTGATGCAGTGTACCAATTCAACTATTAATTACTAATCTCACCCAGAAACATCCTGCCAATACACCCAGAAATAAGTCTTACCTCTTATCTTGAATTGTCAAGTTGGCACATAAAAGAAATGACCACAGTGACATAGTACTACTCCTGTCCATGAAAGAAAATAGAGGATTTGGGAATTCCCTTCCCTTTTAAGTAATTCCAATCAGGTAAAAAACAGATCCTTGGCTTTGATAAAGAAAAGGATTTCAGGACAAGCTGCCAGTATGAATCACAGTTGGTTTATTAAAAGACATTATTAATGTAGATCTTAAACCAGTGATTAATAGACAGGTGCTCAGAGGAAAACTAAAGCATACAAAATGTAGGTATAGACTTCTCAGGGGATAGTTACCCAAGGGAGTCATCACAATAACTATAATAAATGCCCTTGTGGCCTTCTTGCTTACATGGTTTAAAGAGCATAATTTACAGTAAGGTATAAATGTTACAGAATTTTCTTTTGTAAACAAAGTTGTTAGGTAGATTTATGAGGAGTGTTGTTTAGATTTAGGAGTGAGAGACAAATGCTCAAACTCAAGGTTATAAATCATTTTGGCCTTAAATAAGCACAGTTTATTTATGTTCTTTCACATTTTTTGTTTGAGATATCTTTAGGGAAATCTGCATTGTCTCTGTAGATGATTTTTAGCTTTATCAGTGGTCTAGGAAACTTTTGCACTCTGTGAACAAAAAAGGCAAACCAAATCCCAGAGCCTAGGATCTCTTTCCTTCACATTTCCTCTTAATTTTCTCAGTATCCTGCCTCACTCCAAGTAAATCTTATTTATGCAAATTTAATTAACACTATCCTAATCACACCCTTCACTCAAGCTGGTCTCCTTGAATTTTTGGAGCCTTTTTTTTTTTTTTTTTTTTTTTTTTTTTTTTTTTTTTTGCCTTTCTTCCTCTGGCTTTGTACACTGTGGGACATAGTCTGAAAGATGGTCTCTCTTCGTCAGACTATCTCTTCCACACTTCCAAATCTGTTCACATTTGTTTTCTCCTAATTCTATTTAAAAACAACCTGTGACAGTTCAGGCAATCTCCATGAACCCCCTCCCCTTGGGTGGGAGGTATCTCTAACCAGAGCCCAAACCTAGATGCAAAAACTGATTGGTCAGGTTCAGACCAATCAGCTGTCTCTCTGACTTACCTGGAGGAAGTTTTAAAAGCTTCCCTAGAACAAAGGCAAGTCTTCTTCCACATTGTGTCCTAGAAGTAGGACTTTAATTTTTCAGGTAAGGGCTGGGGTGAGGGGGGGCTCAGGATTCTTTTTCACATAAACCTTTCTCTCTCATGATGGGGGCCCTCTGATACCTTTTCTTCTGCTGCTTGTTTGGCTGAACAGCACAGATTCATTAAAATCTCTCCCATATATTCTCCCCACACTATTAGCTGGAGAACTTCATAACTCCCCATGTTCCCTTAAATAATAGTCTCCCACTATACCTTAACATCTTGTTGTCTATGATTTTAAATCTTTAACGTTATAGACAGCAATTCGGGTACTCCTTAAATTTTGGTGGTGCACTGGAATTTCTGGTGTGCATTATCTAAATTCTAACCCCAGCTCAGTCTTTACAAACCTATGATTGTTGCATTTCAAAGGATTATTTTTTGAATTTTCTGGGAGTGCCATTCAATACTTTATTGTTCTCTAAGTCATCATACTGTATCCCATACACAAACAACTATCATGTCAACCAAAATAATGTTTTTCTCTTTGGGGTTTTTCCTCTGTGTCATAGTTTGAATGAATGTCCCCCAATAGATTTAAGAATTTATTAAAGTTTTTCTCCAGCTGCCTGACTGGAGGGTGTGTCACCTTGGCTGGATCCTATGGTCCAGCCCTAAAGTGTGTCCGGAGTGAATCTGGAATTCCAGCTATACACATGCAAAGAGCAGTCTGAGCTCAAGCCTGGAGTTCCTGCTTCTTGAGAATTTGAATGTGCTTCCTTGCTTGAGATGCTGGTGATGGGTTCCTCTCTCTGCTTGGATCTGTGACAGAGGGCCCGTCTCTTTCACCATTCTGAAACTTCCCCTGGATCCATTGCTTCAATAAATACTTTCCTCACAACTGTGCCTGATTTGGGGGTTCATCCCAGTGGCGTGTGTCTATGCCACTCTGTTTCATTTATCCAGGATGAGATAACTATGTATGCTTAATAAAAAGCAATTGTCTGCCAAGAATCTTTAAATTAAATATGGGATTGCCTGTTCAAAGCTCCAGGCCTCCACATCCTTTTCACTCTACCAGGAATCAGTCATATAGATGAGACTACCATTAAAATGATCTTGCTTTATATTGCATAGAGCCTTCTGGGTACTATTACTCTACATTCTCAACTATTATGTTTCACCTGAGGATTTTTTTAAGCATAGCATTAGCTTAAGACAAACACTGTCAATAAAGCAAAAAAGTTACTCTGCTCTTGGCCTGTTAGCTAATAATATCTGAACACTAACTAGGACATTTGAGTTGGCTCCATTAAAAGTTCTGTTGAGAAGCTGGGGAGATTTCTCAGCGGCCAAAGGCACTTGCTTACAAAGCCTGCTAACCCATGTTCGATTCCCCAGAACCCATGTAAAGCCAGATACAAAATTTGTACAAATAGAGGTCCCCACAGGCAGCCAATCTTGGTGCCCTTCCCTTTCCCTCCCAGAGGTCCCTGTGGGCAGCCAGATTCAGTGCCCTTCCCACAGATCTGCTCTGGCAGCCAGGTTCGGCACCCTTCCCTTTCCCTCCCAGAGGTCCCCACAGGCAGCCTTGGCGCCCTTCCCTTTCCTTCCCACAGGTCCCTGAGGTCAGCCAGACTTGGTGCCCTTCCCCACAGATCCCCGCTAGCAGCCAGGCTCCACACCATTCCCTTTCCCTCCCACAGGTGCACTCTTCCTTTTCCCTCCTCCACCCTTACCAAGGCAAACTTCCTGGCAGGCAGCCAGGCCTCTCCAGTGGCCCCGTGACTCTGCACTGTCCTCATACACTCCTCCACCCCTAACCAGCCACCAGAGGCCTCTGGGCGTCTCTCTCCCTTTGCCCCCATCCCAGAGCTTCCACCCCATCAGACCTCTATCAATGATTTGGGGGTCTTTGTTCTTAACTTTTCCTCTGTTCCCCACCCCATCACCCACTCCTTCAACCTACCAGACTCCTTCCAGAGGTTCTGGTGGAGTCTGTGCTTCTCTATCCCTCGGCTCACCACCCAGTCATCCACCCTTCTGTCCTGACAAACTACTTCTAGAGGATCTGGCAGACTGTCCTCTAGCACAAGCCCCTGGACCTGACAGCACTCCTCAAACATAAACCCACAGAACCCGATACCCCCATAGACTTCCTCATCCTACAGGCTTCCCGCCAGCAACTGCAGCATCTCTACCCTGGCCCAGCCCAGGAAGTCTCACCACGAACAGTTCCAGCCCACAGAGACACAGAACTAGACAGAAGGCCACTACCCAGACTGCTGAGTTACAGGGAAAATAAGACAAAGCAGATGTGAGTCAGCTACCTCCGACCTGCAGCGTTCCAAGCCACGGACACATGCTGCAGCCACGCTCTTGGCTCCAGCCCCTTCCCAGTTCTGGTCCCTGCTGCCTCCTGGAAGCCACCATTGCAGATCAGCAGATGTCCGAAGCAGTGAGTTGCCCCCGGGAGCCCAGCCTGCAGGCCTGCTCAAGTGGTTTGAGCCTGCTGGCCAAGCGGCAGGCAGCTGCCTCCCACACATACATGTTAACAAGTCCCCGTGTTATCCAATGCCTGCACAATGCCCAGTCCCCGTGCTCCACCCAGTCCCCTTGGTTCCCGCACTTCATCCAGCAGTTCCTGTACTTCACCTGTTTCCCATGCTCCACCCGGTTCCAGCTTCCAGCGCTCAGCCAGTTCCTGTGCTCTGCCTGGTTCCCCCACTCTGCCTGGTTCCCCCACACTGCCCAGTTCCCAGGTGGCCCTGCCCCTGGAGACTGCTCCCCCTGGCGACTGCCCTCTGTCCTGTATTCATGAAGGGCACCTGGTTCCTGAGAGGCCCATCTGACGGCTTCCCTCCCTCCATGTGTTGCCTAGTCCCTGCTCTACTCTGCACCTCCCAGTAGGTTACCTAAGACTCTACACCCCACCTGCCTCCTACCTAGATCCCACATGCCCCGCATCCCCCAGCAGGTTACTCCCAGACTCATTAAAACCCATCCACTGATCTGAGGGCACACACACTACCAGATAAACCAAGTGAGTGCCCAATCCTCTCCTTGGAGCCAGCGAACACCCTGTTCACACTATTGAACTGTAGCCAGCTCAAAGGCATCCCTCTATCCACCCCAAGTGGCATTGAAATGGGCAGATCTCAACACAAGAAGAATATACCAGCTGAGAAAACCTTGTCAAATTCCCCAAGTCCCAAGTGGGAAGAAAACAATGATACTACAAAAGAGAGAGAGCAGATGCAGATCCAGGAAGACATGGCACTAAACTCAGATTATTCCCGCACAGATTCTGTGGAGAAGTTAAGGCTGGTCATAGAAGAAAAATGGATAAACACTTGGAAATAGTACAAAGTCAGCTCATAAGCTTTGCCACCAGGCTTAATACAATGGAGGAGAGTCAAATGGACGTAAGACCAATGATTGAACTAAAGGCAAACCAACAAACAGAAGCTCTCAAGGACCAGCTATCCAATTAAATGAAGACATGAGCAAATACAAGAATGAGTTCTAGGAATAAGTAAGCAAATCAAACCTTGAAATGAAAACTCATCTCAACAGGATGATAGAGGCAACCCAAAAAAGAAGTATCAGAAAACAAAAACCAAATAGAAGTAATAAGAACCTTTCTAGAATCCCTCACCAACAGAATTAATAACTGGGAAAATAGAACATCAGATGTGGAAGACAAAACAGAGGAGAATGAGAGGGAAACCAGAAATTTGAATAAGTTAAATGAACAAGTGAATAAAACTCGAGGGAACTGTGGGATACCATAAAAAGACCTAATCTCAGGGTCATGGGGATCCCAGAAGGAGAAGAAAACCAGGCTAGGGGCATAGAAAATATTTTCAACAGCATTGTTCAAGAAAACTTTCCTTATCTTCCAAGAGAAAATCCTGTACATATACAAGACACCCACAGGACACCAGATTGGACAAAAGGAGGACCTCTCCAAGACATATGTTAGTTACAATGCCTAACATAGAGAGTAAAGAGAAAGTACTTAGAGAAACGAGAGAAAGGAAATTCATCACCTACAAAAGCAAACCCATCAGACTTATCTCAGACTTCTCCCTTGAAACCTTAAAATCCAGAAGAGCTTGGAATAAAGCTCTAGCTTTAGGCCTAAAGAAGTATGGCTTTTAAAATTTGTACAAATATCTGATGTTTGCAATGCCAAGAGACATTGATGTACACGTGTAGACAGATGAACACACACACATGCATATAAATAAAAATATTTTTGGAAAATTGTGCAAATTGCAGACTAACAAGGAATTACTTTTCATTTATACATGCCTATTACAGAGTGACCAACTAATACAAACAATTAAGGACCAATATTGGGGCTGGGGTGATGGGTCAGTATATAAAGTATTCTCCATACAAACATGAGCTCTTGAGTTTGGATCCTCAGTGTCCACCTAAAAATGCTAGGTGTAGTGGTAAAAACCTACAATATTATAGTTGGCGAGGTGGAGAAAGATGGATTCCTAGGGCTTGCTAGCAAACTAGTCTATCTGAATCAGCTGACCTTTCAGTTCAGTGAGAGACCCTGTCTGAAAAAACTAAGGAGCACACCCACACCAATCTCTGATGTCCACATACACATGCATGCACACACATGTGCATGCATGCCTGTACATGGGTATACCCACAAGCATATAAACACATATGCACATGTACCCACACCAAACACACACACACAAAAAAACACCAAAAAGAACAAACTATCTACTTTTAAACAAAATACTTTTTAATAAGTGAAAGATCAGAAAATAATCATCACACACAGTCACACAAAACTTGAGGTCCCCTACACTAAAACATCAAATATGCTCAAAATACTAATAGCTAGCAAGTACTTGCATAGCACTGTTATAACTAGATCTTAAATGTCACCCAAATGCCTATGTGTTAAAATTAAAGTCATGGTCCCCAGAATGGAGATACTGAAAGTGATGAAGCCTTACAGAAGCAGGGCATAGAGATGGGTCTGTAGTCACTGGAAATATGTCTTCAAGAGAATGGTGAGAACCAAGCCTTCTTCTTTATCTCTTTAACTTCCCAGACATGAAATCAGTGGTTTTTCTCTGTCACACACTCCTGTCATGATGTAAGTTGTCTTGCTTTAGCCCCCAAAGTAATAGGGACAACTGATCATAGACTGATACCTGCAACCTGCAAACTGTGAGCTAAAATAGACTTTTTCTTTATATAAATTGATTATTTAGGTATTTGTTCATCATTACAAAAAGTTAGCACAAGCATGTTTTGTATGCCAACAATGAGTACTGTTCCTCTGTTAGCTCATTTCATCGTAATAGCCCCATGAGGTAGTTATTTTTAACACACTCACCATTCTCTAGATGAGTAAAATGATTCACAGCAATAATTATCCTTTCCCTACTCATTGTAAATGCAAAGATTTCCCAGCGAGGATATTTGCAAGGACTCACCATGCTCCACAAAGCATGTTCAGCCTTTCATGTAGGTTTATTCAAGACCGTGAAAATAATGCAGCAAGAGAAAAAGAGCCTGGGCAGGCACCAAGGGTTCAACGGACATCCTATGAATTAGTTCCCCACAGCTAACTCAAACACGTATCTAAACATTCTGCTGTCTGCTGTGGGATTCAGCCACCAAAATCTGTGCAAAGAATTTAGACTATAAGACCCAATTGACCCTAGTTGTGCCATGAGATTATTTGATTAATCACCACGAGAAAAACTTCAATACCGAAACTGACTCTGGGATCACCAGAGTTTAGCACTTCAAGGTCTCTATCACAAATCCTTTTCTTTCTTCCCTACTATTGATACCCTGCACATCTTTTGTTCCTGAATACTTTGCAGTCTATGTTCATCAATTATGTCTAATCAACAAGCAGTCTGGTTCACTGTCTAATTGATGATATATCCCTCAGCTCCACCTCATCTGTCCTCTATAACCAATCACCAGAAATATAGTGCAGAATGGACTGGTTAACTAGAGTGTAACATACTGGGATATGAAGACAATGAAGGAAGCAAACAGCCACTTAGCAAAACTCCATTTCAAACGGCTGAGGAAGCTAAATGCTATTTCTTTGTTGATTTTAAGTGTTTATACAGGTCTACACTGCATATTGAGTCTATTATCAGCCTGTTTTCCCTCCCCTCTCCTTTCTCACCCATCCCAACTCCTGTTTGTCCCTTTTATTCCCCTGGACAATTTCACTTCTACTGTCATCTATATATATGCATGATTTTATGTAACTATATTAAATCTAGGGCCCCAAAATGAGGGAAAACATGTATTTCTCTTTCTGAAACTGGCTTAACTCACCTAATATGAATAGCTTTAGCTACATCCAACTTCATTCTTTGTTGAAAAAAAAACTCCATTGAGTATATATACCACATTTTCCTTATCCATTTCTCTGATGATGGATACATAGATTAGGTCCATAATTTACTTATTGTGAATAGTGCTTCAATAAACATTGATGTGCAAGTGTCTCTGTAAGGTATTGACTTGGAGTGTTTTGGGTCATAGGCAGGAGTGGAATAGCTGGAACATATGAAAAGTCTATTTCTACATTTTTACTAAACCTCCATACTGATTTCCATAGAAGTTAGATAGTTTTACATATTCCCCACACCCAGCAGTCTACAAGGATTCCTTTTAGCATCCTCACCAGCATTTGTTTGTTTTCATAATGACTGACATTTTCACCAGGGCAAGATGGAATCTCAATTTAAAATTATTTTGCATTTCTCTGGTGGATAATGAGGTTGAACATTTTTCATATGTTTAATGACCATCTGCCCTTCATGTTTTGTGAACTACCTGCTCATTTCAGCAGCTCATTTATTCATTAGGTTGTTTTCTACTTGTATAGTTTTTTTTTAATTCTTTATATATTCCAGACACTAATTCTGTCAGACATACAGGTAGCAATTACTTTCTCCCATTCCATAGGTGTTTCTTCACTTGTTTCCATTGCTGTAAGAAGCCTTTTAATTTCGTGAGGTCCCACTTACTGGGGACTTTCTTTTCTGAGTGACTAGAGTTCTTTTCAGAGTCCTCCTTGCAAATGCCCTTCACCTTGAAGTGTTTTCCCTCTTTTTTCTTCTAGCTGTTTCAGAGTTATAGGTCTTACATTAAAGTCTTTAGTCCATTTGGAGTTGATTACTGTACAAATAAGAATCTAGTTTCATTATTTTACATGTAGATATCCAATTTTAACAGCATCATTTGTTTAAAATAACTGTACCTCTCCAATGTGTATTTTTGGTATCTTTGTCAAAAATCTAGTGGTTACCGCTGTGTGGGTTTATATCTGAATCTTCTATCCTATTCCACTGATCTCTATGTCTATTTTTGTGTCAATACCATGCTGTTTTAATAACTACATCTCTGTAATAAAACTAGAAATCAGGTATGGTGATATTTCCAGCATTATTCTTTTTGTTCAGAACTAAATTGGTTATTCAAGGTCTTTTGTGCTTCCAAATGAATTTTAAGATCATTTCTTTGTAGTTGAATTTTGATGGACATTGCATTGAATTGGTAAGTTGCTTTCACCAATACAACCATTTTGATAATATTAATGTATGCAATTCACATGCATGGGAGGTCTTTCCAGCTTCTAAGCATCTTCTTCAAATTATTTTATTTAATTATTTATTTGTTTGTTTATTTATTGGTTTTTTGAGGAAGGATCTCGTGCTAGCCCAGGCTGACTGAATTCTATGTAGTCTCAGGGTGGCCTTGAACTCACAACATCCCTCCTATCTCTGATTCCCAAGTGCTGGGACTAAAGGAGTGTGTCATCATGCCTGGCTTCAAATTTTTATTCAGTGCTTTAAAGTTTTCATTGTTGAGATCTTTCACTTTCTTAGTTAGATTTATTCCAAGGTATTTTTTTTATTTCTTTGTGAATGGGATTATTTCTTGATTTCATCAGTAGGTGTGTTATTAGTATATAGAACAGCTACTAATTTGATGTTAATTTTGTCTCCTGACACTTTGCTAAAAGTATTCTAAGAAATTTCTGGTGAAGACTTTAGGGTGTCACATATCACTTGGAAATAAAGCCTCTTTGAATTCTTTCTTTCCTATTTGTATCTCTTTTTGTTGCTTGTCTTATTGCTCTAGTTAAAACTTCCATAACTATTCTTAATAGTAGTGGAAAAATGGATACTTTTGTTCCTGATTTTAATGAAAATTCCATGAATTCTTCCCCAATCTATATGTTGATTATAAATTTGTCATATGTAGCATTTATTGTTGTGATATGTTCCTGCCATTCCTAGTTTCCTCAGAACATTAATGATGAAGACGCATTTCACCAAAGCCTTTTCTGCAACGATGAAATGATCATGTGATTTCTGTCCTCAAGTGAGTTTATTTGTTAAATTTATTGATTTGCAGATGTTGACCCATCTCTGGAATAAAGCCAATTTAATCATTGTGGAAGATTTTTCAAATGTATTCCTGAAATCTGCTTGCATGTATTTTATTGAGAATTTTCACATCTATGTTATCAAGAAGATTGATCTACAGCTTTTTCTTTTGTTAAGTCTTTATCTGGCAATACTGGTAGTATTCCTTCATTTTCTGTCTTTCAAATATTGTGAGAATCATGTCCTTACTTCTTCTCTAAAGACATGGTAAACTTCAGCAGTGAATGATGTGGACATGTCTTGTTAAACTGGAGACTGTTACTACTTGAAACTCTTTGGGTGATAGATCTTTTGTGTATATCC
Source organism: Zapus hudsonius (assembly GCA_004024765.1). Classification (NCBI taxonomy): domain Eukaryota; kingdom Metazoa; phylum Chordata; class Mammalia; order Rodentia; family Dipodidae; genus Zapus; species Zapus hudsonius. The sequence continues at coordinate 31,750 of PVHP010002710.1, forward strand.
TCTTAGTTCAGTTGTGGTAGGTTAGATGTATCTAAAATTTCATTTCTTTTAAAATTTAATTTAGTAGAATATAAATTTTTAATGATATGCTCTAGTGATTTTCTGTATTTTATTAGTATCTGCTGTGTTATCTCCCGTTAAATCTCTAGTTTTAGTAATTTGGGCCTTTTCTCTTTTTTGGTTAGTTGGCTAAGGACTTTTTGATCTTGTTGATCTTTTCAAAGAACTAACCTTTTCATTAAATCTTTATATATATGTTGGTTTCCCTTTAAATAATTTCTTCCCTCATTATTTCTTTTTATCTACTAATGTTGGATTTGGCTTATTGTTTCTCCATGATACTGAGGTACATCACTTAGTTATTTATTTCAGATCACACTAAGTTCCCATATAGTCATTTATGTTTATAAAATTCTCTCTTAGGGCTACTTTCATTGCATTTTTTTAGGTATGCTACATTTTCATTTTTACTCAATTCTATGATATTTTAAATTTCCCTTCTTGATTTCTTCAGTGACCTAGTCAACATTCAACAATGTGCTGCTTAATCTCCATGAATTTGTGTATTTTCTGTAGTTTCTCTTGCTGTTGATTTGCAGTTTAATTCTATTGTGATCCAATAGCATACAAGGAATTATTTCAATTTTCTTCTGTTAAAACTTTCTTAATGTCCTAATATGTAATCTTTATAGCAGCAAATTTGTGTAATACTATATATTTATTTATAGAAATAATGTTTTCCTGTGGTCACAAATGTTTATTTCAAAAAGCAATTTATGACTCACTGAAGTAATCCCAAGTATCCTTTTCTCAAAATTGATAACATTACTTCTTATTTTACTTTCATCTGGGACCCTTAAAATGTTTCACAACCTATAAACTGCTCCTTATCCTTTAAAAACACCCAGCTCAGAGCTATATCGGGGATTATTGCTCAATGGTAGAGTGCTTGTTTAGCATGAGTGAGGCCCTCAATTCAATCCCAAGCACCACACAAAAGCCTCAGCTCTGCCTTATGTTGTCAGATCTTCTGTCACTTTGACTGGTTCTTCTATTTTATCTGGGTTAATTTTAAACTCTGTAATCAGCAGCTGAATTTACTGGGTTTGATTGGACTATGGCCATCTCAAATGGGAGAGCTTGCCTTTCATTTTCAGCAATGTTTTCCAGGCTTAGAGGGTATACACAGCTTCAAGAAACAAGGAGAGCAGAAGAGAGAAAGGCTGTAGAAGGCTATACTCATACTTCTGTGTGGTGAGTCACAAAGGCCAAAGTAAGTCAGATCCAAGAGGATGAGAAATAATATCTACTTCATACTGGGAGGAACACAGGACACATTGCAAAAAGGCTAGATGCAAAGAGTGAAAGGATTGTGACCAATTTTATAATCTTATCACATATACACAGTTGCCATAAAATACAGGCCCCCGCTGATTAACAATCTGGGGTATAGACATGTCTCTGCTATATTTGAGACATGCCTAGACTAAAAACTGAGTTTAAATAAAATCCAAATTTATAATGATGTTCTATAGTTTTGTTTGCTAAATCTCGCAACCTTACATACATACTGTGTTTTTTTTTTAAATAAAGAACACCTTCCTTTACCTAGGAAAGAACTTTGAGAAATTACTTTTAGAGGATACAGCTTCACAAAATATTGTATTAGATTGGGCCAAAAGCTCTAACTAAAGCTAAAGGAAAGTGTAAGTTGGCCCCTGCTCTATAGTCTAGAGACCTTTTTTGGCTTAATACCGGTATTAAATAACCCTACAATAATATGTAGCATTGATTCATTTTAGTTGCATATTAGATGAAAAATTGCTACACAGAACCTCAATAAAAGCCTTACTTTCTGCAATTTGCACCTGTTCTATATTTGCAATAACTCTTTTGCCTTCCTATGAGGAATTGTTTTAAATCTGTAGGAGATATTAATCACTATGCTGTTGTACAATTTATAATATCTAATCAGGCTAAAGATACTTGAAATTCATGTTTTAAGTACCTTATCCATAACACTGTAGTAAAATTTGATGTTTTCCTCTATGAATTTTTATGCCTAGCAGTATTTTTCCTACTATAATTTTTGTGACTAGAGCTGATGGTACAAAGGTCAAATAAATGTGCATCATTAAGCAATACAACCTGACATTTCAAGATAATAACTCCCTTGTATGAGGAAAGGAAGAAATGTCTGAAAGGTCACAGCCCCTCTTCCTGTCCCTTTGTACCTCTAGTCATCTCTGTCCATAGCACACAATGCTTCTGCTACAAATTCCTGAGAACTCTCTGTTGGGAATCCTAAGTAACACAGAATTCAACACACAGTGCAGGCTATGGGTTATTAACCAGGCTGGTGATGCAGTTTCTTGCATCTACCTTTAAATAAATCAACTGTGTGCTTTAAAACAGAATTGTAAGCTTGAAAGGAAATTTAGATTCCAATTCCAAGTCCCCATCTTATGAAACATGGAGCAAGATCCTTTGTTCAGGGTTACAATAGAGCATGGTACAGTCCAAGGTCTAAAGGTGCCACATTGCTTTTCAAACATGAAGATCATGAACTAATGTGATAAAAGTGACATATACTGAAAGAAAGACTTTTTCAAGCCAACAAGTACATTTTTCCCAAGATTTCATGGGCCAAATAATCATTAAGTTTATGCTATACTGTATTTGTATTTTGAACCTGACTCAGCATTAGCTTGCCCTTCAGAAAGGAACTTACCACAGGTGACATGTATGAAATGTTGACGTAGTTTGAATTTTGATGTCATATTTATTAGTCATTCAGTCATGAAACAAATGGTAATTACAAATACATATTCATCTCCATATCCTAACAATACTCACTGACCCAATTGACTTGTTCACTACTTGCCTTTGACCTTCAAACCCCAGATAACATGCCAAAACACCCATGTACTCTCCCACACCTTCCCATGACCCTGAATGTTCCTTGTTTTGAGGGTCTAATGGGGATCATACACCTTCTACGGAGAAACTGTCTTCTTCTATCAGGGAAGGTGGTTCTCTGACTAACAGAACAGCTTTGGGCAGGATACCCATGGAATGTTGAGGGAAAAAGCGAACACTTGCCTAGCTAGCCTGACCAGCTGGATCAAATCTGGTGATTAATGGAAAGACAGATATTATAACCAGATCATCCTCACATCAGGCTCCTTGTATTGAATTAAATCTCCCAAATCTAAGCACCATGATTTTTCTCATATAAATTAACTTCATATTTTATATAAATTAACTTCTATAATTATGCAATAGTACATTTCTTTCTTTACATCTTTCTTTTCCTTCTATCCTGTCTCTGTGTCTCTGTCTCTGTCTCTGTCTCTCTCTCTCTCTCTCTCTCTCTCTCTCTCTCTCTCGACAAGGCCTTATTCTATAGCCCTGGTTGCCCTTAAACTTTGATCTTCTTGTGTCAGCATCCTGAGTTCAGCTGGGGTTACATACATGTAATACTATACCCAGCTTCATTCTTTTGATACTAATTTAAAAGTGTCTACTTATGGTTTCTAAGCATAATGTAATGAATAAACAGCAAAAATCCCTAATTTCTTGTAATGTTCATTCTAGTGGTTAAAAAAAAGTAAACAAAATAAAACCTGTAATGAAGAAAGGTTGAAAGAACTGGAAAATTGTAATTTTGTAAAGGTGATTAGGAAAGGTTTCAACAGGCAATACTTGATTGACAATGGCCTGCAGGAGATAAAGAACCAAGGCTCTCAAGGGACTAGCGGAGAGATTGTCAGGAATGGGCAACAGCAAGTACAAAGGCTGTGAGCTCAGAATATGTAAAGCACAGTCAAGGAAAAGCAAGGAAACCCATGTATTTGGAGCAGAATGACCAAGGCAATGATTAGTCAGAAAGAAGTTTAGAAACATAAGGAGCAGGATGGATCATACCAGGAGAAACAATGGGGAAGGGGGGAAGCTGGTAGGATTATGGCATTGAGGCCACAGTGCACAACGGTTTGGTGGGTGTAGTAATAAAGGGAGTGAGATGAAAAGCAAATTATTGAAAATGGAGTACTGTGCTTGAAAATGAGATTATAGGGAGAGGTTGTTATAGTAATACCTCACTTAGGATCTTCAGAGTGTAGGCTAGGATGAGTAAGATTATACCAACAGAAGAAATACAGTCATTTATGATTGAAATTTAAAGTTAGAGATCTCAGAACAAAAAGGAGTATGGAGGACACATGCCCAGTGATAGATGATCAAGAAAAGGAAAAGGAATAACTTCCACTTGACAGGGCTGAGAAGAAATTATGTTCTTCAAGAGAACAGGTTTTAATTAGAATGAAAGGTGAAATAATTGTTCAAAAGAAAAGCATTCATATAAGAATTTTAATAGCAAATGGCATAGTTCTTGAGAGCAGAGGGGAAGGGCTTGGGGCATTGGGGAGAAGCAGGGTATTGGAGTCAGGTATGAAATGTACAGATTAGCCACATGAGGGTTAGAGTGAGGATGCTGAATGTCAGTCAGCTCACGCTGCTGGGATGAACCTCCAAATCAGGGACAGTTATAGGAGGAAAGGAAATATGAAACCTACAGATCAAGGGGAAGTTCCATAATGGTGAAAGATGCTGGTCCCATTTCATAGGTTCAAGCAGAAAGAAGTCACCACCAGCATCTCTAAAAAGCAAGTAAGTACCTTATAGCTGGAATTTCAGATCACCCTCAGAAACTTAGAGCTGGAGGCTAGGATCTGCCCAGTGACACCTCCTCTAGCCAGGCAGCTGGGGAAAAGCTTTTAATAAACTCCTGGATTTATTGGGGGACATCCATTCAAACTACCACACTGATGATCTGTGATTCTGTGAGGAGTGGTAAGCAGAGTCCTGGTGCTCACAGGACAGCGACACATGCTGGAGGGAGTGTCTATTTGCAGAAGCAGCATGTGAGGCACCAGACAAGTGAAGAAGGGACAGCATTATTCCCACCACAGGACTCTCTCATTTGCTTATTTATCCCTGTGTTGTTTTAGCATCATATGCTGTTCCTGCTTTCATGTTTCTCCAGATGCATATGGCACTTTGTGCATCCGGGTTTACATGGTACTGAGGAATTGTATCCAGATGGACAGACTTTATAAGCAAGAGCCTTTAACCACTAAGCCATCTCTACAGCTATTTCTAGTTTCATATCAATCAGATCATTAGCTTTCAAGTTAGTTAGAATTTTAAACTTTTTTAACCCTCTTCTGTTGATTGCCAGAAGCTAAATACTTTTACAAAAGAAGATGAGTACTTCTTACATAATTAATGGGGAAGTTGAAAAAGACAATTTTCTATTCATTCTTCTCCCTGAGAATTGTTAACTCCCTAACTCCTGAAATTCTTCTGAGTCCAGATGCTATTATTAAACCAGGTACTTTGTGAGTCCACTAACGAATAGTCAAAGATATATCTCTCTTTTTCAAAGCTGTATGCAGTCAAAATTCAGCTTCAAATTCCTCACTGATAGTTTCTTTTAAGGAAAGAATAGCTGTGTCCATCTCTAAGAACACTGAAACCTTCAGTGGCTTCTCTCAGGAATTTGGCCATTTGTGGTGGCAGTGACGGTTAATGACAAGAGACAAGACTTAATGACGAGACAAGTCTTGTCATAAGCGCAGGGTGAGCAATCCTAGAAGTCTGTGCATCCTAGGGATCCTAGAGATTGCTGTGGGGTTGACAGCCTGGGCTCTGGATGAATTTAGAACTCCCCAAGCCAGTGGCTATAAAAACCCTCCAAACCACCGAGCCAGAAAAATGCAGACATGAAGAGTAAACTATGAAAGCTCTGTTTGAAAAGAGAGTAGAAATAAGAAGAAAAACAGAAAAGCTCCCAGACTGAGAAGCGAATCCCATTTCCAGCCAGGAAGGGCCCCGAGGGGGGAAAAAACAAGAAAATCCATGTGGCATTTGGATTAGGTTTTTTTTTTTAAATAAATTAGGCATTCAATGGGGAATGAGTCTCACTGCCAAGTTCAAATGTACATAAAGGACCTTGATTGGTTGATGGGAGCAAGAGGAGAGCACAGACTCAGAAAGGGCCCACCCACAAGCCCCAAGCCTGGAAAAAAAAGAGAACCAGCAAGCTGCTCTTTATAACCATCTTGTATCAGACTGATTGACACTGGTGCATAATCTCACCACGGCAAGGTGGTATCCATGTTATTTCAGACCTGTGTCCCTAGCTGACTATCTGGAAAAAAATGTTACCTTTCTCCTAATCCATATTGAGATCACTTGAGTATGAGCCAGTCATTAAGGCACTGATGAGAGGTAGGCTTAACAGGTGATTTAATATAGAGGTATGTTTGTGGCAAGAAAAGTGAAGAATTTGGAAACACACCAAGAATCATGACCTTAGCAAAGTTGAGACCAAATAGATGAGTCTACACCAGATGACATTACCAACTCCCCTACCCAAGCTGCTGTACGAAGGCAGACACTATGGCTAAATCCAAGTTAGGGAGCAGAGTTCCCAGGAACCCAGTGAGCTTATCAGTCTGCTCTAAAATGTAAGGGCCTCTAGTCTTCAAAATTACACATATGGTAATATCATTCCATTATTGAAATCTACTCAGGACTATCCCATTATGCTTACCTGCCCCAGTGTGCCTTCCAGGTAACAAAACTTACAGCCTCTGCCTCATCTCTCCACTCTTCATCACTTTTTTTCACACCTTATATGATAAATGCAAATTTATTTGCACTCTTAAGCCCTTGGCATCATACTGCTGTTGACCCAACACCTTCCTAAGAGTACTTTTAACCTTTATAACTACCTTTCAGTCTTAGTTTACATGGCACATTCTCTGACCCAACACCTTCCTAAGAGTACTTTTAACCTTTATAACTACCTTTCAGACTTAGTTTACATGGCACATTCTCAAAGGTGTATGCCTTGCCTCCTAGTTATCCCTACCGTGTATTACCTCAAACACTGGCCTAGCATTTCACTAGTAACTTCCTGAATGGTTTCTTTTCCCCACTAGGCCATTATTTATAATTCCCAAAGTCCTGCCCAATAACTTGAACATAGGCAATGGAAAATTTTTTATTAAAAATTTAGGTGATGACTACTGGTCACGATGGCAGACTAACAGCCACCCCAGAGCTCCCAAGGTTAAATGATTCAAGGTTTCCCCGAGCCATACCCATGGGGGGAATCCCCAACCTGTATGGGGGAGGGGTAAATACTCAGGAACCAGCTGTTCCTGAGACCCTTCTAGCTACTCACATGGGTAAGGAGGGTGTTAACCAAATGTGAACTGCACAGAATCCCACCAGTCATGGGCTGGCCAGCGCTGACCTGTCCTCAGCTAAGAACCTTTCTCACCCACACTCTTCCCATCATCTCCCTCCCCTCCACATCCCTGTTGGAGCTTCCTTGTTTTCCTATGATTCCAGCCACCTGCAGCCCTTCTCCTTATCGGTTTCCAACTCCCAGGCTCCCACCCTGGCCCATACTTGTGCCCTACCCCTGTGGTTCTGAGGCCACACACAGGAGCTCCACCCTTCATCAGTTCCCACCTTGCCTCTAGTACACAAACCCTGCCCCTTTCCTGCTTCTGTTGTACCTGAGCCACAACAAACCCAGCTGGGGAACAGTGGGAGAAGGGTAAGTGCTTCTGTTCCAGAATCCCCTGAGCCAGAAAGGGGCCCAGCACAGTGACTATAGGCAGAAGAGATTTCAGAACCCCAAAGCAAAATTCATGTCAGCAAGCAGCCCAGAACTCTTCTGCCTGTGCATCACTGGCTATAGCACCAACCCACTATAATCTGGTGCAAAACCCAAGCATATTACACAATATAGAACATATAGTGGCCTATATCTCCTCTGACCTTAAGAAAATTAAGCTCTCACCCTAAAATGGGCAGATCCTAACACAAAAAGATCATACAAGGTGAGCACTCCCAACCAAGCTTACCTAGCCCCACTATAGAGTTAGGCAGTGAGAATATGTAGGAGATAACAGAAATGCAATCCCAGGATGAACCACAGTAAGCCCAAGTCATAATTGCAGGGAGACTATGACCAGATGATTGGCTGAGTTGGAAGCAAAAACCAACAATCGCATAAATGAAGAGGTACAGAATCATCTTGCAAGCTTTGTCACCAGGCTTAACATAATTGAGGAAAACTAGATGGGCATTAGTAGAATGGCAAAAGAATGAAAAGCCAGCAATTAGACAAACTTAATAATCAGCTGGCCAAGCTAAACAAAGGCATGATCAAATGCAAGAATAAATATCAGGAAACATTAGGTAAATCAAACCTCAAAATGAAACTGCATTGCAACCAAGAGAAGGAGACAATGCAGAAAACTGCATCAGAAAACAAAAGTAAAACAGAGCTATTAAAAACCTCTCTAGAATCCCTCCACCATGGCATGGATTAAATCAAACCTCACAGATATAACTTTGAATATAAATGGACTTAACTCTCCCATAAAAAGACACAGGTTTATAGAGTTGGTCAGAAAAATGGACCCTTCCATCTGCTGCCTTGAAGAAACCCACCTCATATCTGTAGACACAAATCTCTTCAGGTTGAAAGGATGGGGAATGATTTTCCAAGCAAATGGAAATAAACATAAAGCAGATGTGGCTACATTAATATCTGACAAAATAGGCTTTAAAACAAAAGTATCTAAAAAGGACAAAGAAAGACATTTCTAACTCATCAACGGAAAAATCCAGCAAGAGGAAATCACTATCATAAATATGTATGCAACAAACACGGGTGCATCACATTTCATAAACCAAAACTTACTTGAAAACAAAACAAACACCAATTCCATCATAGTTGGAGCCTTTAATACACCATTATCATCAGTAGTCAGATCATCCAAACAGAAGATCAGCAGGGAAATAATAGACTTCAACAACACCTTAAATCAATTAGATCTAACAGAATGCTTACTTTTGGACAGTAAGCTCTTAAGGAAGCTAGGGCATCATATGGTAAGAAGGGCCTGAAGAGTGTGGGATGAATCCTAACCCTAATACAAATGGCTCTGGCTTATAACTCCCTGTCCCAGTCATTGGTTACTTCCCACACTGAGCTTTTGATCAAAGAGACCTACAAGGTCCCCAAAACAAGACAGGCTTATGTCAAAGCTTTTGATTACCCACCTGTCATGGTTTGATTCAGGTGTCCCCAACAAACAAATGAATGTGTTCTGGGTAATTGATTCTCAGCTGATGGCAGTTTGGATTTTATAACCTCGCTGGAGCTGTATTGTTGTGGGAGGGCTTATGGGGATTATAAACCAGCTTCCCCTTGCCAGTATTTGGCACACCTTCCTGCCGCTGTTTGCAGTGCTATGGCGGAGGTGATGTCCACCTCTCTGCTCATGCCATCATTTTCCCTGCCAGGATGGTGTCTCCCCTTGAGACTGTAAGCCTAATAAACCCACTCCTTCACAAGCCATTTTTGCTTGGGTTCTTTCTGGGCACAACTAGAAAGCTGACTGCAACACCAACCTAGGCAAAAGATTAGACCCTATTGCTGAAGATACCAAAGGCTGCAGTCACACAACATGGAGAGACCCCACTGGATCCAGAAAGGAAGTCAGCTCCCAGATGGTTAGCCTATCTAGTGCTGGAAGGTGCTACATGAGCTGCCAGGGGAAACTGGCCAATGACACTTGGAGAAATCAGGGGACATGTTATACAATAGGGACCAGTGGTCTCAGAATGCAGAGGACACTGGTATAAGGCAGAGCCCAGCAAGGCAAGAAGTGCTCATCTTTGCAATAGTAGCACTTAACGTTGGTGGGTAATCAATGGCTCTCTGATTAGCTAAGAAATCTTCTCAGTGGCAAGGAACCGTTAGCTGTGACTAAAGAATGGAGATGATGGCTGACACCGAGGCCGAGATGAGCCACCTCTAACTTATTATCTAGGGCTCAAATGAAGCCTTTGAGGAAGTAGCAAGATGAGCAAGAGTACTGCCTTCACAAGTCAGACAAGTGAAAGGATAATGGAGACAGACACCGAGGATACTCAAAAGAAAAGTCCAAAGCAGAAACCCAGAGACTCAAGAGCACAACAATAAAGCAGACTTATAACTCACTCGCCATGGCTCAAGGAATTTTGCAGAAAAGGGGGCAGAAAGATTCTAAGAATCATGTTAGGGGGAATATCTTGAGGCATTGCCCTTCTTAAACATATATATATATATATACACATATATATACACACACATGTATATATAATGTCCACTGTTTGCATAATTCATAGCCCTCCATGCCATGGGGAGTTCCAGCAATCCCATTGAGGAGGGCCCTCAGTGGATTGGGGTCAGGGAGGAGGGAAATGGGGGTACCACCCAACTTGTCCGCACAGTTTCTAATTATTAACAAAAAATTAATTTAAAAAAATTAGGTGGTATTGCAGTTAGCTTTTTGTTGCTAGGAAAAACCACTTGATGAAGCAGCTTATGGAAGGAAAGGGCTTATTCATGCTTATAGTTTGGAGGGGAACCTTCATCACGTCAAGGAAAGGATGACATGAGCAGGATGTTTTTATGTACCTGGTTGGAAGCAGTCTCAGTATTGAGCTTGGAATGGGGATAATACACTTCAAGGTCTGCCCAAGTGACACATCTGCAGCAAGGGTCCATGTCCCAAACTGCCAACAGTTGGGGATGAATTATGAAGTTTGTCATGGTTTGATCCAGGTGTCCCCCACAAATGTGTTCTGAATGTTCAATCCCCAGCTGATGGCAGTTTGGGTATTAGAACCTCACTGGGGCTGTGTTGTTGGGGTCAGGCTTATGGGGGTTATAGGCCAGCTTCCCCCTGCCAGTGTTTGGCACACCTTCCTGCCTCTGTTTGCAGTTCTGTGGCGGAGGTGATGTCCATCCTCTGCTCATGCCATCATTTTCCCTGCCATCATGGAGTCTCCCCTCAAGTCCATAAACCAAATAAACCCTCCACAAGCCACTTTTTGAATGGGTTTTTTTTCTGTGCAGTAACAAAGTCGACTACAACAAGGTTCAACCATAAATGAGACTCTTAGGGACACTGCATTAAAATTAAAAGTAGATATATTACACTGCTTGATATGACAGATGAAAACCTTGGTTCAAAAAAAAAAAACAGAAAACAAAACAAAAAAAAACTGAAAGAAAACTCAGTTCCACATGCCAGATCATTCTAGCTATAAGCCGAGCTTTATTTTACTGTGCCAAGGAAAAAAATCATAAGCTCATCTGAAATATTTTAAATAAATTCCTTAAAATAACATTTCTCTAAATACTTTTAACAAAATATGACATAGAGGCCACTTAAAATGCTATATTTTCTTTCTACTGTGATTTGAATGTCTCTTCCAAAATTCATGTTACCAGCATTAATAGATGGGACCACAGATAGGTAATTAGAGCAACAGACATGATGGTCTGGTGCATGCCTGTATAATCCCAACAGGAGAAACTGAGGCAGGGGATTACAGTTACAGGCTATCCAGGGTTACATAACAAGAACTTTCTGTTTTAGGGTAACAAGGGGAAAGGGTAATGAAGGTAGAGATTGATGCTGCCATAATAGGAGTCTGTTGATTATTACAGAAGTGGGTTCCTGGTGAAAGGGAAAAGTTTGGACCACTCTCACTTGCCGTCTCACGTTAGCTGTCATGATGTAATGCAGAAGCCCTCTCCAGATGCTGCAACATGCTTTTGAAAGTTCCCAGCCTGTAGTTTTTATAAATTATCCCATATGTGGTATTTTATTTTAGTAGCAAAAAATGGACTAAGATACTTTATTTGTAACTTTTTGCTGTTTTAATAAGATGCATAGGAGTAAAATGGAAAAAAAGCACTACAATGTAACATCAAGAAGTAACCTTATCCAAAGAAAATGAACAGAGGATATATTTAATACAATTCATATATTGGTAAGTTATACATATACTGTCATATTCACAGCAACACAAAAAAAATCTCCTGCAATTTCCACCAAACTTAGTTTATATGTCATTTTATGAAAAAATAGATCAGCATAAATGTACAAAATGGAAAGAGTAAAGTTGTAAAAATACAGCAGGAAAAATGAGGACCTGACTTTACTTTGGGAAGGCTGTCTAAGCACCGCCCAAAGTGAAGAGTTGTCAATCTTGGACCAGACTTGAAGTCTCTATATAACCGCAAGATGAAGTGACTAGGCCAGTGGATAAAACTATTTTATAAACTTGTAACACATTTATGTAAAATTATGTCTACACAGAGCCCAATCCCTTAAATATTCATTTGTGTTATATCTGAGTACTGAGATATAAAAGTCAATTTAGTTATTTTTACTTTAAATGCATTTTAAGAATGTCATTTGAATGAATGGTGGTACAATGGAGAAAAGGACTATTTTAATACAAGACCATCACAAAATGAAGTGTTGAAACTAAACTTATAAGCTAACAATTTAGAAATATTAAGTGGTTTTATTTCAAACTGCAGTTATCATTACTTTAAATCTGAAAAAATCATATATGACACATCTACTGATAAACCTGACCAACAGATGAATAACAAAAACAGCTTTAAAAAGGAACAATTCTGGTAAAAAAAAAAAAAAAAAAAAAAAAAAAAAAAAAAAAAAAAAAAAAAAAAAAAAAAAAAAAAAAAAAAAAAAAAAAAAAAAAAAAAAAAAAAAAAAAAAAAAAAAAAAAAAAAAAAAAAAAAAAAAAAAAAAAAAAAAAAAACAATGTAAAATTGTGAAGACCAAATGAAGAACAGTGGTGGCTGCTATCGGTCTGTCCATTAAAACAGTGAATTAGCATGACAACTTCCAGTGGCCTAGCAGGGGAGCAGGTGGTGAGGAAGTGTGAGGAGCAGACCCAGAAAGACTAATTTAACTCTGAGCTAAACAGAGATGCTCCGCTGTACTACATCCTGAGGATATCTGCAGGCCACTTTTGCAAAGGCCCCCTATGTATGCAAAAGAAAATTCTGAAAACCACAGCAACATGCTGCCTTGTATCCAAGCACAGGGGCATCTGAAACAACAAAGGTTCCAAAAAAGAAGAAATTATCAGTTTTCTTCTCTACTGATAACTGGATTGTCAACTAATTCACCTTCCTCTAGCCCAGATCTTAAACAATAATGAATATGGGCATTGCAAAAAAAAAGGCATTAATTAATAAATGTGCAGTGACAAAAATTAACTCAGAATCAAATGCATAATGAATCCAAATTGGTTTTGCCAGAGCTCGCCCATGTTGCATAACACAACCTCATAGCAGCCTTGGTTCTGAACACACATCTTCACTTTGCACTGCACTTGCGGTTATGACACCCAGGCTGCCTGAAACACCTGGTCTCAGCATACATGCTAAGAACTGCTGTGTACTTACTATAGAGTTCTATTCCGGTACAGCAATATAGGTTTACAGAAATATTTTCCTACCATCATTTTGAATAGTGTTAGACTGTTTGATTTTAAAAATTGCTGAGCTGCTGACTTGACTTTCATTAAAAAAAATCAATTAAATGTATTTTGGCTTGAGAGTAGAACAGAATTTCCCACAACTTCTGATATGGCTTTAACATACCCATGACAATTTGTACTATGTACTTATGTGAAGAGGCATTCTCAATATTGATGATTATAAAATCAAAATATCAACATCTCAGAAATATGTTGAAGATGCTGTTTTACATTATCAAACATTCAACCAAGGATTATTTATATAAAAATAAACAAGATCTGAGTATACAAACATGCTTTCATCTTTAATAGTAAATTATATGTAACAAAAATTCTTTACAATAAAATTTTTATATAACTATCTTAAAGTCTATACACCTGGGATTGCTTAAAACTTTGAGGCAAAAAGAAACCCTGATATAGAGAAAGAGACTATCAGATAGGTCCCTTCAGGTTAAGAGCACTAACTCGGAAGCCAGCTGGCCAGGTGGGAAGAGAGAAATCCTCACCTGGGTTAGGCAGTCAAGACAAGTAGGTCCCCTCTACGCCAGGTCTTGGCAAGGAGCAGTTTCTGAGATGCTAGAGCTGACTGCTTCCTTCCTTCAGAGACTACACAGAACAAGAGGCACAGGCTGTGGTGTGTGTTTCAGTGACAGGTATGTCAACTGGTGTTGTGACATGGCTTAAGGCTATGTGATCAACACAATTTAAATGTCAAATTGTTGACTATAATTGGCTACTATTTGCATATGCACAGTACTTGGCACACATGTCCACAAGCAAATGTTATGGAACCTATATTGAAAATGTACTGTGCACTAAGGAATAATAAAGAACATAAATTCTATTATTCTAGTTCATTTTACTACATAGGTATTACCAGAAATCAGCATATGCTATATTTTAAAGGACATCTAATATTTTTGTTTCAGTAACAAAATTAATTCACATTCACTGAAAATATTTTAAAATAAAAAAACTATTCTTTAAAAATAAAAAGTGTATTAAGTCTACCCTAACAACACTTCAAAAGGGGTTTTTGTTTTCTTATTTTCTAAATTACATAGGTTTTATTCTTAATAGAACACACTCTAGACTTAGGAAACAGCGCATCATAAAGTATAATTTTTGTAAATCTTTTTTGGGGGTGTGTGATGCGTCTGTTCATGTTTGAGTGTGGGCACGTGTGTGGAAGTCAGAGGACAACTGCAGGTGTCAGCTCTCAATTTCCACCTTGTTTGAAGCAGGGTCTCTCATTCGTCAGTGTTCTGCAGGCTAACCTGACTGAGGGCTTCAAAGAGATTCTGTCTCCATCTTCTTGCCCTAGATGTTTGAGGATTACATATACCCACACCACCCACACCAACATCTGTTGTTTTTAACAAATGTTCCAAGGGAATCTGAACTCAGGTACTCATGCTTGTGTGGCAAGAACTTTATTCACTAAGCCATCTCCCCAGATTCCTAAAATATAACTTTAAGAGACACTGCTAACATGAACTTAAAAAGATACTATTTTAAAAGAGGGATAGGGAAGAGGGAAATAGGGGAAGTGGAGACATCAACACATTATTCCCTTATTAAGTGTATCTAAGTATGGATAATAAAATAATAATTAAAAGAGAAAAATGTCTATGTAACTCTATACAAATCAATCCATTGGACCTTAGCAAGAAAAGTATAAAATTTATCCCCCAGCACCAGCATGTCACTACTTAGAATGAAATGGGATTTTTGAATATTTTTTTTGAGACAGTGTTGTACTGTGTATCTCTGACAGGCCTGGAACTCATTATGTAGATGGTCTTGAACTTGCAGTGATCCTTCTCTGCCTACTGAGTGCTGGGATGACAGGCATGTGTCATCATGCTAGGACTGGAATTCAGAAGTTTCATCTTATATGTTGGTCCTGATAGTTTTTCTAGAAAAAGCAATCCTAGCCACTTTAGCAAACTCCAATTAAAATAACCTAGTAATATAGAATCAGGGATGACTCATCATCTATGCTTCCAAAGAACCCTGAATGTCTCATTTAGCCAGTAAGAAGGACCGAACCTGAACTTCTAAACTTCTGTGCAGTAGTTCACAATGACAAAAGGTGTAGAAATGGATCGCCTGCCGACATGAGGATCTTTTTACTTGTTGAATGGACATTTTAAAACTGAGTATGTACCTTTCCTGTTCATGATGTCCCATGAAAATTTACACTGCGATGTACACTCTTCAGTCTCTAAATTATAGCAGAAGTCAGTGTCGGCAGATTTCACCCCATGGAAAGGGACTGAATATAAATTTATAGGAACACTTTAACATTACCTAATTAAAGAGGCTTCCTCTGTCAAGAGCAGTCACGGCTTTTTAACATTTACAGCAAATATAGAAACCAAAAAAAAACCACCATCCTAATAATTTCTCATTACCTCTACAGGCAAATGTTAAAAAATGGCATTTTTGTCATATGAAAGAAAACAACACTACAATAAAAACCTGCTTCCCTATACTAAATTCTAATCCAAACAGCTCCTCCACAATTATAAATCACCAGCAATCACTGAGCTGAATGGGCAGACAGACTTGGCTTCCTCACTCAGAGTATAAAACAAATACTTAAACAAATGAGATATGTATAGAAAAGCTACGTTCACATCACAAATGCTGGAGGTGAAAAGCACATGAAATGATAACTCCATAAGAGATGACACTGTTCTTAGATTTTAAGCATTCTTTGGAGTGGCTGCGCCTCTCCTATTTCACGGCAGGGTTCTTGGGAGGAAGGAGCTTGTACGTGTTGAAGTAGCCCACCACCTGCTGGGGAATCTCTGCCAGAACACACTGAGCAAGTGCTTCCTTTGGAGCCTTTGGAAAAACAAAATCAAAGTTACGATGAACAACTGGAAATTTACTGGCTTTTTAAGATTTTTATATCTGGGGGTTTTTAATAGGTACGGTCTCATGTAGCCTATACAGATAAAGATGACCTTGAATTCTTGAGCATCCTTTATCTTCCAAGTGCCAGAATTACAGGTGTATGCCATTACTGGCTCTTTGATAAAAGATTAGGATATCTTCAGGTGTAATTCCACACCGCCAGGCAAATACCTTCTTGTTGGAACAACCCTCAAAACATGGACTCAATACCCAATGTTATTTACTGCTATTACTATCCCGGCTAATAAGTGTTAAGTCCTTTTTTAATGCCAACTTCTTCATATTTGGTGATACTGTTGTTTTTCAATGTTTAAATTTGAGTCCTGGTCTGGAGAGATGGCTCAGCGGTTAAGGCACTTGCCTCCAGTGCCTAAGGCCCCGGGTTCAATTCCCCAGGATCCACATAAACCAGATCCACAAGGTGGTGGCCCGGGTGTTCTCTCTCTCTCTCTCTCTCTCTCTCTCTCTCTCTCTCTCTCTCTCTCTCTCTCTCTCTCTCTCTCTGCTTGAAAATGAATAAATAAAATATTAAAAAAATTTGAGTCCTTTATTTACTAGGTAGTATTAATTTTTTTCACTTCCTCTTTTGAAATAATTATACTGATAGTGTATTACTTTTATTGTTGCTGTGACAAATACCTAAAAAGAAGCAAGAAGTGACTGTTTATTTCAGGCCTCAGTCTGATGTCACAGCCCATCACAGCAAGGCAGCAGAATCATGAAGCAGCTGGTCACATCCCGATTATAATCCCAAAGCAGAGAATGATGAATTCTAGCTTTCTCCTTTTCATACAGTCCAGAACCCCAGGATATGGAATGGTGCCACTCACATTTAGGGTGGGTCTTCCCACTATCATAAACCATAATATAGAAAATCTCTTACAGACATGAGAGATTTGTTTCCATAGTGATTCTAAATCTCGTCAAATTGACAACCAAGATTAACCATCACATACAGGAAGTTGCAAAAATAAGAGAGGTCTTATGTTTTGCATCCAGTTTCTTTTATCATCTGGGCAGATATATGTAACAAGCACAACAAAGATAACTTCTCATTCACCATAAAGATCCCCAATGTTACCAATTTATAATCATATATAGTTCCCTTCTCTCCACTTCTAGTGAGAATGTAAAATGCTACATTCATTCTTGAAACATTTTGATAACTGCTTTAATAATCATATATGCAATACTACCCAACAACTATACTTTTTGGGTATTTATACCAGAGGATAAAAATTTATGTACACAAAACACCTGAAGCATGTATATTATAGCAGCTGTATAATAGATAAAAGCAATAAAACCTAGATGTCCTTAGGCAAATTATTCAAACTATGGTATATCCATAGCATGGATACAACAATAAAAAGGAATACATGTACACAGACTTCTAAAACAATTCTCTTGCTGAGCATGATGGCACATGCCTTTAATCCCAGCACTTGGGATGAAGAGGTAGTAGGATCACTGTGAGTTTGAGGCCATCCTGAACCTAGAGTGAATTCAAGGTCAGCCTGGGTGTAATAGTCAGCCACATACCACTGGGATGAACCTCCAAACCAAGAACAGTTTTGGGAGGAAGAGATTTATTGAAGTTACAGATCCAGGGGAAGTTCTATAATGGTGAAAAAAGGCTGGCCCCCTTTCACAGGTCCAAACAGAGAGACAGAGAGAAGCCATCACCAATATGTGTATAAGCCAGCAAATGGTGTTGGGGGGGGGGGAGAGGAAGAGAAGAGATTTCCGTCCCCTTGAGCTTCCTTACATCCTGCCCCCTACTGAGAGGGTTTTATGTGGTAGCACCATATATCAGACTAAAGTTCATTCAGCACTGCAGATTGTTAGATGCTACTGTGAAAATGATAATGGTGCACAGAACTAGGTTTTAAATTATTTTATAATATGACTAGAGCTTATATAGAGAGCTTTTGTGAATAGCTATTACAGTTAATTATGAGAACCAATCAGTCTCATTAAGCATGAGTTGATCTTTCAACACACTGATTTTGAGAAAGAAGTGACAGATACTTAAAAAAAAAAAAGACAGGCATTATGGTGCACAGCTGTAAAGCCACCATTTATTTAGGAGGCAGAGATAGAAATTTCCATAAGTATTAAGTCAAGCTGGGCCACACAGTCAGACCCTATCTCAAAAAAAAATCAAATATAAAGAATACATGGACAACCTGGATGACTTCCTGAAGAGTTATTCTAAGAGAAAAAAATCCAATCCTAAAAGGCCATCTATGGTATGGTCTTATTATGTAAATTCTTTTTATTTGTTTATTTTTATTTTCTTGAGACAGTGTCTCCCTATATAGCCCAGAGTGGTCTTGAATTCACAGTCCACCTGCCTCCCAAGTGCTGATGGTATAGTATGCACCATCATGCCCAACCATTAACGTAAATTCTTCAAATGAAAAACAATATAAACAAGTTGGTGTTTTCATGGGTTATGGAGAGATAGAAAGCAAGTAGAAGTGGCTACAAAAAAACTACATGAGGGATCCTTGTGGTAATGTATTTGGGTTACAGAAATATAAATATCCTGGTTGTAATACTGTACAATATTTTACAAGATATTACGCCAGAACAATCTAGGCAAAACAGTCTTCAATAATATTTTATTGTTTTTTTTTTTTTGGACAATCTATGTAGAACTGGCTGGTCTGGAACTCACAAGGTAGACCAAGCTGGTCTTGAATGTGCAGTGATCCTCCTGCCTCTGCCTTTTGTGTGCTGGCATGACTGATATGTACCACCATCTCCAGCTTTAAAGAGAGTTTCACTATACCAGCTTCCAGCTCGATGAGTTGCATATATTTGTATATTCTATTCAAATATTTGTATATTTGTATCTTCTGTTACAAAGTGCAATGGTTAGAGTAGATTGTTAATTACACAGGATTTACAATCACCTAGGAGACAAACTTCTGGGAATATATGTGAGGGTATTTCCAGAGTGGTTACTGAGTTGGGAAGAACCATCCAGAATGTGGGTAACACCATCCCATAGGCTCGGATCCTGGAGAATAAATGGGAGGAGAGTGGAGCACCAGCATCCAACTCTCTCTGCTTCCTGACTGCAGACACAATGTGACCAGCCATTTCGTACTCCTGCCAGCATGCCTTCCACACCATAATGAGGAAGTTACCTCAAATGGCAAAGCAAAATAAACCTTTCCTTGTTTAAGTCACCTTTGTTAGGAATTTTGTGACAGCAACAAGAAAAATGAACATACAAAGGTAATAAATGAGATACACCTTAAGACAATTACAACAATACTATTTTGGTAATTTATCATATAAACATGCAACAGCATACAAGACGAAAAGGTACCAAATTCTGTGAGCACTCGCATATAAAATGACTGCATTCACACATCCCCTAACTGTGCACAATTCTTCAGCTGCTTGGCTGTGGAATGGTAAAGGTCTGTGTTTGAGTAGAGGAGTGGTACTCACATTCTGGAACTGTCTGAAGGGCACAAACTGGACAATATCTCTGATGGCCACCTCGCCTGATGGGGAACGAAGACTTCCCCCATCACCATCCAGAAACTCCATGGCACTGAAGTCAGCTCCTCCAACTCCAACAATGATGATAGACATAGGCAGCTTGGCAGCATTCACAATTGCCTGTCTGGTTTCATCAAGGTCTGTGATCACACCATCCGTGATGATCAAGAGCACAAAATATTGCTGCCAAAAGAGAAAATAAGTCTACTGAGCAGGTGAAGCTCAAGTGATAAAAGCAACGCTTATGACATCTCCACCTTGATGAGTCATCCTCTCTCTCTCTCCTGCTCATTTTCCTTGCCAGTTTCTATCCAGGATACCATCTGCATAAAATACTCTATAATTCTGATGACAAGAAAATTGACTCTTACAAAAATTGCAGGCTCATTAAAGTGCAGCTCACCACCAAAGAAGATTGGCAAAACACATGGAAGCAAAGCATCTAAATGTCAAAGACTAACCTTTCCGTACGCACAGGGATAAATGCTTTCCTTTAACTGAAACATGAAAAATGTGAAAATATGGATCAAGGAGCAAGTGGTAACTCTATTCCCCAAAGATCACATAACTACCAAGCTAGGACTGTTTATCAAACTAAAATACCGTTTATAAAAAATAGACAAGGTTTAGGAGAACTTTCAATTCAGTCTTCTCTGATTAAACTTTCCAAAATTTTACATAAAGTTGTGACTTAATCTTTTGGTCATTTAAGTCTAGAATGGTAGTAAGATTTATAATAAATATTAATTGACATTTACTGTTTCCTCTGACGCAGGCACTATGCACTTGTCATGAAATTACCTTATTTAACCTTTCAACAAGTGACTATAGCAGTGCTTTCCGACACCTACCCTCACTTCTGAGAACACTGACACTGAGATTTTGGTAGGCAAAGTACAACTGGTTAATTCAAACCTCTTTAATATAGTAAGTAATCTTACAAAAAGAACGTAGTTCTGGGACTGGAGAGATGGCTCAGCGTTTAAAGGTACTTGCCTGCAGTGCCTAACAACCCAACCTGGGTTCAATTCCCCAGTACCCACATAAAGCCAGATGTACAAAGTGGTGCATGCATCTGGAGTTTGTATGCAGTGGCAGGAAACCACACTCTCTCTACCAGCCTTTTTATCTCTGTCTCTGTCTCTCTCTCAAATAAATCAATAAAAAATTTTTTTTAAAAAGAACCTACTTCTGTATACTAGTTATTTTGACAGGAGCATTTAACAGTCTGTAATGCTAAATCAAATTTAGTCTCTATAAGCCTTCCTTTGTAACATCTATTGAAAAAAGTTAAGGTGATAGCCTTTTTTAAAATATATATATATATATATAACTCATTTAAGCAAATTTATTTAAAAGCCAGAGGAAAAACTCATAAAAGCAAGCACTACTTTTGTCTAATTTTAAAAATATTTTCATTTACTTATTTGAGAGAGACAAAAAGAAAGAGGCAGGCAGAGACAGGATATGGGAATGCCAAGGCTTCTTGCCACTGCAAAGAAACTCTAAATCCATCTGGCTTTATGTGGGTACTAGTTAATTGAACCTGAGCTGACATGCATTGCAAGCAAGTACCTTTAACCACCAAGAAATCTCTCCAAGTATCCTGTTTGTTTTGTTTTTGTTGTTTTTTTGTTTGTTTGTTTGTAGGGTCACATGGTAGCCCAGGCTGACCTGGAACTCTCTCTGCAGTACCTGGCTGCCCTTGAACTCATATCAGTCCTCCTACTTCTGCCTCCTGAGTGCTGGGATTAAAGGCGTGCACCACCACACCCAGCCGGTATCTTGTTTTTAATGACTAATTTAAGAATATATACTATTCACAAAATAATGTTGACTGTATCTTCAATTTTTGTCTTGACTTTGTATATTTACAGACACAAATAAACAGAAATATGGTACCAGGAGCAACTACCATTCCACATCCTTTCTGTCCCCTGATCACAGCACACTTACGGAAGCTGTCTGCTGCTGTGTGGCTGCAGCTGCAAACCTGGCCACATGATTGATAATTGGAGAAAAATTAGTTGGTCCATAGAGTTTTATCTGAGGAAGACAGGCCCGATATGCCTCTATAATGCCTTGGATTCCTATACCAAAAAAAAAAAAAAAAAAAGACAGCATTACAAAATGTTAAAACTCCTCAAAAATAATGTGTCAATTCACAACACTGGTAAATATAATCAGATTATCAGCATCTATGCCAGGTAGTGACTCATGGCTACTATCCCAGTACTTCAGAGGCTGAATCAGGATAATCACCAAGCTGAGACCAACCCGAGCTGTAACGGTGCGACAGTGTGAAAAACAAAAGTGCTTTAAGTAGCTCAAAGTTCTATATGCAGGAGTTCCTCTAATCCATAGGTTATGCAACTTCACAGCTGAGCTCCCTTGCATAAACCTCTGCATGCTCTCCTCCCCAAGCAGAGGCATCTATTCTCACCTCAACCAACCATTAGTGAGCAAGATTGTGACATTAATACTTAATTTTCATGTGACTCTGGATGTGATTGATGGAAAACTGCAGTGAAAAAAAGAGCAGCATCATACAACATGATAAGCAGGTAGAAAAAAATTACTGATAAGGTGAAAATTCATTTGTTAATAATGCCAAAGGATCTATATGAATATCATATTGTTACACATCCAATATTAATTCTAATTAAGTGACACAGATGTTTAATAACTGAAAGATTACACGCACACATGTAATAAACTATTTTAGTTTCAAACATTCACTTGCGTGTTACTTATTGCATTTTGCTATTGAAACAGTGGTAAGTTTTTGAGTTACTGTCCTTGGACCTGATGGAACCATATGTAACAGAAAGTTGGATAAGGTCTTATGACTAGCTAGGACCAATGCATGTGAATGAACATGACATCCATTTTGATGTTTTAAAACAACAGCCAGTTTTCACTAGTTCTGTTGTTCTTTCCCTGTGCCATGGGAAAAACATACCCCAGAGAAGAGCTGGTCCTAAAGCCTGAGTCCAAGAGTAAAAAACACCATGAACTCAGTGTGCTGTCAAATAATCTCAGCACTCAGAAAGCTGAGGCAGGAGGAGATCAAGTAAGTTCAAGGCCAACCTCGGTTATACAGTAAGACTCTCATAAAAAATAAAATAAACCAAAAAGACACATGTTATACAGATATAAATAATCAAGCTACAATTAAAATGAGCAAGAAATAGACTTGCCATTGTAAGCCACTGAGATTAAGAAACTTTTTTGGTTACAGTAACACAACCCCCTCAGTTGACTGGCAATGTGGTAAAAAGCACTGTTGATGACACTTGTATCCTATATACACACCTGTTGGATGGATATGCCCTCAATAACAGAGTTTAGAATGTAGGCAGAATACTAGGAATCCATAGTATTCCCTACAGAAGAATTCCCACAGTACTATTTGGTATCATCCAGAAATTTGCCACAGAAAAAAAAATTCAATTATAACAAGACTTGTTTTAAAAATGTTCAATAGAACTTATCAAAATGGACATCTCTCTGCTCTTAAAATTCAATCATTCCAAGAAACTCCCTGGGTCAGGCTGAACTTAGACACAAGCATTTCCATGAACAAGCTTTGAGAACTTAACTACTTCACATACAGATGTGATAAGCATGTGTAAGGGGATGCTTAACTAGGAGTTGGTTCAGTATTAATAAAAATCTCTATTCAATGAAATATACTGTAGAAAAATTATATAACTATAGCAACAATAGTATTTTCTTCCAATCCCATTACCTCTGTTTACTTTGCAACTTAAAGCTATAAACAATCTATTTTCTTCACAAATATAAATAGCCTTCAACTATTCAACTAAAACTGAATTATGCAAAAATCCTTCTTTTGCATTAAGATAACAAGAGATTATTATTTCTGGGCAACTAAGTTCAATGATTAACTTAACAAAGGGAATTTAACTTGCCTGTCTTAAAATGTGGTTGTATTTTTCCATAGCTAGCATTTCTTTGATCTGAAAAATAACTGATTCTTTTTCTAGACTATAAACTAAAGTGAAAAGTCAGTGTTTAGTGAGGAGTCCAAACACAGGTTTACATTACTTTTAGAGTAGTGAACTGAGTTGTAACATGATATGATTAATCCATACTCCAAAAAGTGATTCTAATGTAACCATCATAAGCAAAATGTGCACTTAGAAAAATATAATATTCAGTTTAATATAGCTAGTAAGAAGAATTACAAACAGCCTCAACTGTGCACTGAATGTGCCACAAAGAACACTAAATTAGTGTAGGTAAGTATCTTAGAACACAGGAGAAATGTTCCATGTAAACTTTGTAGTTTAGAATTTTAACCAATGCCTCTGACCCCACACCTCCTTTCCTCCCCCAAACTGTTACATCTTATATAATTTGGTTGGAACTCTATGCATTGTAGGTTGATCATTCAATGTGATTTTTTTAAAAACCCAAATTTTTAAGAGGAATTAATTTAGTATTTGTGTTTTAAAAGCACTTTAATAGATTTATTTGAAGGAGAAAGAGAAAATGGGTACAACAGGATCTTCTCTCTACACACAGGAAATCTGCTGCAGGAGCTCATATCTTTGCTCTCTTCTCACACCCTAGGTACTTAAGAGAATACCGTAGAAGCAACAAGCTTGTCATGGTTTGACCCAGGTGTCCCCCACAAACAAATGAATGTGTTCTGATTAACCGATCTTCAGTTGATGGTGGGTTTTACAATCTCACTGGAGCTGTGTTGTTGGGGGGGGGGGGGGCTTATGGGGATTACAAGCCAGCATCCCCTTGCCAGTGTTTGGCACAACCTCCTGCCGCTGTTTGCAGTGCTGTGGCAGAGGTGATATCCACCCCTCTGCTCATGCCATCATTTTCCCTGCCATGATGGAGTCACCCCTTGAGTCCATAAGCCAAATAAACCCATTCCTCCACAAGCCACTTTTGCCTGGGTTCTTTCTGTGCAGCAACAGAGGTTGACTACAACAGATTTGGTACCTGAGCAACCGGGGTCATCTGTTGCTGTTAGAATCCTGACCTTGTGGCTTTGGGCCTTTTGGAACTGATCTGCAGGAACAATGTGGAAGAACTTGAAACCTCATCCTAAGAGATGCCTTGCAGTGCTGTAAGCAAAGCTTGATGAA
Organism: Zapus hudsonius; assembly: GCA_004024765.1. Taxonomy (NCBI): domain Eukaryota; kingdom Metazoa; phylum Chordata; class Mammalia; order Rodentia; family Dipodidae; genus Zapus; species Zapus hudsonius. Next base: position 56,778 of record PVHP010002710.1, read on the forward strand.
TCATTCCGGTCAGAGTTAAAAGACCTGAATGCAGTAAGAACTATGGTCTGTGAGGTTTGGCTTACGAGGTTGAGAAAGAACTTTGTCAGGACTGTGCCAGAAGCAGTTTTCGTGAAAGGCTTGCTGCGTTCTGCCTGCTTGTATCCTGGGAACCTGTGCAGGGTTGCTTTGCATGGTAATGGACTGGTGTGAGCAGAAGATGACACAGAAAGAAAAGAGATCTTTGGGCTGAAATTTCTGCCCGTTCAGCTGCAATTGTTTGAGAGATTACAACCATTGAGATTGGGCCAGGTGATCTGCATTGGGACAGCAGGAAGAATGCAGACTCTTTGAAGTAAGGGGCCTGAATGCTTTGTTCCCCCCTGGATTAACAAATTGGTAGCCCACCTGATCTGTGGAGTATAACAAATGCAAGAAGAGAGGGTCATTGGATTTGAAACACAGTTTTATTTTTGAAAAATGGTCATCAACAATGTGAAGCAGGTGTGCTAGAGTGCCTGCATGGAAGCCCAATGGAGCCATGAGGATGAACTGTGGGTTGGAGACCCAATTAAGATGCCAGGACTATAGATGGCTGCCAAGGCAAGCTGCCAACACCAGATGAAATTTTCCTGGACTGTGAGTAGCCAAGCTGGAGGGGTGGAATCAAATCTCCAAGAGACTTGTTATTGGTTAGAATCATTGAGCTTGGAGTTAAGTGATTGTTGTTGCCCTGCTTGTTTTTAATCTTATACTGGTTCAATCTGGTTTTGCCATGCCTCATGTTATCTTTTGCAGTGTGAATGTTCTGTGCCATTACGGGTTTATTTTTTGGTATTATGGCTCAGTTGAAAGCTGTGGGGACTTAGGAGTTGAGCTGAACACATTGTATTTACATCATGTATGATTATTAGTTTGTGGGGGCCAGGGGCGGACTTATCATGGTTTGATCCAGGTGTCCCCCACAAACGAATGTGTTCTGGGTAATCAATCCTCAGCTGATGGCAGTTTGGGTTTTACAACCTCGCTGGAGCTGTGCTGTTGGGGGTGGGCTTATGGGGGGTTTATAAGCCAGCTTCCCCTTGCCAGTGTTTGGCACACCTTCCTGCCACTGTTTGCAGTGCTGCAGAGGAGGTGATATCCACCCCTCTGCTCACATCATTGCTTTCCCTGCCAGGATGGAGTCTCCCTCGAGTCAGTTAGCCAAATAAACCCATTCCTCCACAAGCCGCTTTTGTTTGGGTTCTTTCTGTGCAGCAACTAGAAAGCTGACTACAACAATGCTGGACACTTTTTCTTTGAGGAAAATGACTACTGCCATGAAAAGCTCACCTAGAAGTCTTCAGTAATGAATTACAAATAATTTAATGTTATGTGATTTTTATTGATCTATTTCTAAGATTATTAAATGTGTTCTTCTTAAACCTCTTACGGGAGAAAGTTTAGTGTTTATCATCAAAACACTGACTTGCCCTTAATCATTATCACTTATGGTCACCAATCTGGTACAATTTTTTGCCATATATAACAAAGTTAAATTCATCACAAACTAAAAATTAGAGATGGGATTTGAATAGTTTTAAGTTGTGAGTAAAACAACAACAACAAAACAAAACATGAAAGATGAGTGTTTGAGTATAAAGTCTAAATGTTTTTTGCAGGGTGTCATTCTAGCCCAGGTATATGTAGTGTCAGCTTGGCCTTGAACTGATGGCAATCCTCTAACCTTTGCCTCCCAAGTGCTGGGGTGAAAGGTGTGCACCACAAACCCGGCTCTCTAAATGTTTATTTTTTTAACTTACCATTACAGTAAGGGTTGGATGGATTAAAGTTCATTGGAAATTCATGGGATACCTGTCAAAAGATGAAAAGGCTAAGGAGGCATGTTTTACTATTCCAAGAAATAAAGCTTTAAAATATGATTTTCTCTTACCTGCCACTGTGGAGGTACCTGAGCTCCAAAACCAAAAGCTGGAAACATCTTATCACTTAAAAAGAAAAATTTTAAAGAATTGAATAGTTTTTTAGAAGAACTTTATATTTACAATGTTAGAAATATATAAAGATTATCCTTAACTCTCAGAGAGCACTAATGTTAACACTTAATAACTCTTACTTAAAATATTTATAAAATATATTTGAGGGAGAAACAAAAATCTCTACACAATTGTGAGTGCATGTGTCATAGCACCGGTGGAGATCAGAGAATAACCTCAGGTGTTTAACATCACCTCCCACCTTGTTTGAAGTGACGTTTCTTGTTATTCATGACTATATTAGCCTGCAAGCTTCTGGGATATTTTCCTGTCTCTGCCTTTATCATCATAGGTGTGGTGGGATTACACACTCCAAAGGGCCTGGCTTCATGTGGGTACTGGGGATCCAAACTCATGTACTTGTGTGGTAAGCACTTTTATCATCTGAGCCATCTCCTCAGCCCATACATATGTTTATTTTTTGAAAATTAAATTTATATTCATGCTTTACAACTGTGCATCATTTGAACTTTGTATATATTTCACTGAACACATATAAAAAAATATCCTGAAAAACAGCTAATTTTTCATCAGTTAACAGCAAACTCCTACAGCAGAAAACCCTGACCTAAACTAATGAGGTTATCTGTAGCATTTATAACACTTAGTGAATATTCATCCATTTGGCCACAGAATCATGGTACAAAAGCCACATATTGTAAAACTCTCGTTTTTCTTGAGGAGTAGGTATTACATTTAGATCCAAAGGTTTAGATACAGACTGTGGACCTGTATGTTCAACATCATGTGAATAGATACTGAGTGTTCTACTGTTAGGATATTCCCCCATATCCATACTGACAGATAGATGGTCAGTAAGTTGCTATAAAACACTGTAATGACTACAGCAATTTTTCTATTTGGCAATATTCTTTTTTATAAAAAGACAGTAGTGTGTTTATTTCTCTCAGTGTCAACAAAGGGCTTACTCTATAAGGCAATAAATAATCTTTAATACATAATATAGATGTAAAGGTATCAGATCTCTCCTACCTAGGAGTGGATGTCTTCATTTCCTATCCAATTTCTCTATGAAGAACACATTTAGAAAGGGTAAGGCAAGCAATTAATCTTAAGCTAGGCCATTTTATGATTTCATGACAGCACTGGGAAAAATTGATCAACAAAGGATATTGAAAATAATAGCTAAGATTTAGTTTTGAATTACCCAAGGAGTTTCTTAATTTTAAGCATTCTCGTTCCCCACTTGTATGATAATTAAAACTGACATCAATATTCTTTGTACATTAATTTTTATAAATAATATTTTTATTGATTTTAGAGACAGTGACATTAACCCACCTCACAATGAAGTACAAGATTGAATGGAGTTTTAAAATATGGTCCCTGATCAAAACAGCTAACATGTATAAGGAAAATTAAATTATCATTATTATTATTGACAATATTTTTCTCTTCTGCTAAAAAGCTACTTCTATTTAATTATTTTTAAAAATTTAAAATATAGACACAGTATGGTACTTTAAGCCTATAATCTCAGCACTCAGGAGGCAGAGGCAGGAGTCCATGGCCAGCCTGTGGTAGGTAGATAATGAGATCCTGTCTTAAAAAAAAAAAAAGAAAAGAAAAAGTAAAACTCAAAGCAAGTATCTATCATGTGTATGGATGACCCTGAGTTTAATCACTAAAGCTATAAAAGATATACATATTTCTAGTATGAAAATCCAGATATTTTCCTCTACAGAGATAAAAAATAATCTTCCCACTCTCCTTTATTTACATATAGTCTACAATTATGCTTTGATTTCTTTTTTGGACTAAGAGCTATTTAAGGGTCTTTTTTTTTTAATTCCATAAGCTAAATTTACTTTAATGATTCTTTTTTTTTATTAACATTTAGGTGGCAGACTTAAGAAAATAACTACAAATTTTCTACTTTTACATAAGCATCTCATTGTAATTGTGTTATTTTGAAATTTGTATTACATTTCTAGCTGTTTTGAACCAGAAATATTTTAATATTATCAAATATGTCCATAGTTATATCACAAAGCATTCTATAAATTCATCTTTTAGTATGATTTTTGTCTTATCAGTTCAGTATAAGAATTAAAATTTTTGTTTTATTTTTTCCCCATTTTTTTATTATCGATAATTTGATACATTGTATTGGTATCCCCAGTTCCCTGATTTTCCTCTTCCCTGTCCCAAATCAACTAGATATACGCCTCTGTGGGTAGTCTGGATCAGTTCATGGGGTAGAGGGTTATGGATAGCCTAGAAGTCAACCCGGTTCCACCCCCCTTTGTATGTTGTTACTGAGGGGATTTGCTAATATTTGATGGAAAATTTACTTCCATTTTGCCAAGACAGATTAATGAATGCTCTACCAATATGTAAGAGCTTTTATCATAAAAGAACAATAGGCAAAGACAAAGATTTATTTTATGCTATAACAGAATCAGAAAAAATAATGAGAATTTTCACCTATTGTTCAGTAAACCTTGAAGAGAACTTATTCAAAGAATAGTTTTTACTTTTCTCTTTTTTCAATAGTGCTGGAGACTGAGCCCATAATTTCATGTGCATTAAGCACATGTTCTACCATTGAACTACATACCCAGCCCACTATCCACTCAAAATCAATCTTCTAAGAATTCATTCAAGATAATTTGTAGTAATTAGAAAGTTGCCCTTTAGTCTTGTTAAAAATTACTAATAATAATTTAATAACTTCCAAGGAGTAATCTGAATTTCAATCACACATACAACTTGTTCCTAATGACTAAACTTGTGTGGATCTAAATATATTTAGTAACTTAAGCATAACAAGATAAAAACAAACAAATAACAAAGATAAACACAAATAACAAAGATAAACACAAGATTTAGATTTTCACAAAAAGAAAAGCAAAAAAAAAAAAGAGAAATTTGGAGGTAAAAAGTATTCCTCTATCACCCTCACACCATGAACTCTTATCAGGACTAGCTAATGAAACAGATACTGCCCTTTCTGGGGAATTGTGAAAATCAGTATTTCAATGTTTCCTAAATCATACTCACGCATCATAATCCTGGATTACCAATCCAACGGACCAGATAGCAGTCAGATACTCATTGACACCATTGGGGCTGATGTAATGCAGAGAGTCTGGAGACCTTGGGTCTCCATTGGAGCCAGTGAAGTCCACTCCCACCTGCCAAGTAACAAGGGAAGTCCTTACTAAAGAGATGGTAGGGCCACCTGTGCTTCAGGTCTAAGGAAACAAGGTAAGTCTTCCCAGAGCCTGCTTCTGCTATCTGATAACAAATGCACATATTTCCACAATTAAAGCTTCAACATGTCAGTCTGCTCTTTTAATTTTTCTAGCAATCTTAAATGAACCATTTTATGACTCAAATTTAGGTTATGAGCCGGGCATGGTGGCACGTGCCTTTAATCCTAGCACTCAGGAGGCAGAGGAAGGAGGATTGCCATGAGTTCAAGGTCACCCTGAGACTACATAGTGAATTCCAGGTCAGTCTGGACTACAGCGAGACCCTACCTCAAAAAAAAAAAAATAGGTTATGTTTTCCACAAGTTTGATAAATGCCTTCTATTCCTTCAATCACTTTAGGATAAGCTATACTTTGTACTATCTACTTTCTCTCAGGAGGTAGACTGCTCATCAACACAGTCTAAATTTCCCTAAGAACCTAGACAGCCTGTCTGAGATCTGCAAGAAAATACAGTAAATAGATTATATAAATTTCATTACAGTCAGTATGGTAATAAAAGAATACTACAAAATGGGAGAAGAAAAACAACATTTGGCAGTCTATGTTGGAAAATTCAATGTGTTACTTACAGTAAAATTCAGCTGACATCCTCCCATGATGTAATCCAGAAACGTGCATTCTACCATAATCTAAAAACAAAAGCAGGCTCTTACAATTGAAACTCTCCTATATAAGAGAAGCAAAAAGCCCTTTGGCATATGTTTTTCTGAGTCTGTACACTTAAAAGCACATAACATAAGCATGTGAGTGGAAATCAATCCCCCATTTGAACATAAGGAATTCCTCTTAAATGTCAAGAAGCAGTAAGATTTTAATTCAACATAAATGCAGCCACATTAGGATTAGAATATCAAAGGCAGAAGATGAGATATACTCTAAATTTCAAGTAATGATAATAAGCATCTAGTAACATTTACAACAAACTAAAGAAAAGAAAAAAAAACTTTTTACAGTAAGAAATCTTAGCCTCTTTCCACCATTCATAAATTCTTATATTAAAATTATAACCAGGATAGATGTTTGAATTTAGGCTATTTTTACCAGTGGGCAGGAAAAACACAATGACTCACATTTTCTAAGATAATAGAAAACTTTCGTCTTCCTTTGCTAAAAAAGCTGTCAAAGCAATGTTACTAGAAAGATTTCTTTACTATTTTCCACTCTGTTCTTTTCCCTAAGGTGGCCAGATGTTCATGTGGTTTCCAGCTGCTTAAAGTACTTATGTGATATCAACTGCAATAACAATTGGCCAAGGCCAACTCACCTCACAGTGTCGCACACTGATAACACCTGAATTCTTATAGCTTTTTTTCTTTTGCCTCTTTTTTTCATTTATGCATTCATATTCAGCCTGTAAGAAGAGAAGACAAAGGCTAATTTTTTACTAACAATATTCAAACTGCCAATATTAATCTAAATGAACGAGCTTTGCCTTAAGAATCAAACCACTTACTGATATTGATGGAAAATACAACTTTGAAACAATTGCTTACATCAAGTATGTAAAAATTTTAAAAATATTTATTATTTGAGAGAATGAATGAATATGGGCAAACCAAGGCCTTTTGCCACTGAAGAAGAACTCTAGATGCATGCGCTACTTTATGCATTGGCTTTATGTGGGTACTGGGGTACAGAACCTGGACCAGCCCGAGCCTGCAGGTTTAGTGAGCATATGTCTTTAAACACTGAGCCATCTCCTCAGCCTCAGTATGTGAAATTTTTACTGGTTAAATTTCTAACAAGTTACTCCCAAAATGAGAAACCTTTTTAAATAACTTGAGTATAAATTTTGCCTCTATATAATTTCCTTACAAATGCTCCAAGTAATAACCTTAGTTTTTTTGTAGTTCTATTTATTTACTTATTTATTTTTATTGTTCATAATTAGTTACATTATTTAGTGAACAAACGATGATTTGTTATCCCCAGTTCCTCAATGCCCCTCTTCCCCATCCCTAATCAGCTGGATATCCTCCTCCGTGGGATAACCTTAGTTTTTTGAAAAAAAGAAAACTAAAATATTACTTCTACCTTTTAGCCACACAAACAAAATCAGGTTGCTAAGGAAAAGAACTAAGATCATAAAATGAAAATATATGCAACCCAGTCCTATGATAAAATGTGCAGTGAAGATCATAACTTTCCACTGGGAATGCAGCTTAAAAATAAACCTATTTTTACTTTGGGGATGTTCTACTCCCATGATCTTCCTGATATGTCATAGCCACCATTCCTTCTTTAAGCCATCATGAGTCAAGTCATTCTCCAATGCAACATCTATTGTTCTGTTCTAATCTTTAACCTCTATCCATCTGCAACCATATAAATTTAGGTATGAAGATTAATAGAGATTAATCTCAATTGTTTTATTAATGTTTTAATTCATAGGTAGGGTATAATCATCTCCAAATTATACCACTGCATTTTCACTGTGTTAACAGTAACAACACAAGAAATAATAAATATTTGATAAACACTAACTAAATAATAGAAAACCTCTTATGCACCACTGACAGTCATTCCTAATTTGCTAAGAATCAACCTTTAAAAATATATTTGATAAAATGATATAAAATGAAATTATGTTACACATTTGTCAATGGAATGATCTCAACAAAATTCATGTCATTAGACACTAGCTTAGTATTATATAATTTCAAGTACCATGAACTAAGATCTGTCCTTCCCATGGATTAGGACAGTCAGTAAGTAGAGTTACAGGGCATGCTGTAAAAGCCTGTAACAGCATATATGTACATAACTCAAGGCCAGGTGTTAATCTGGTATCATCAATATTGTGACTGGTGAAATGCCCAAATTCTTAAAGTAAGGATTTTCAAATAAACCATACATAGTGTCATAAGCCAGAGAAAATCAAACTTCTAATATAGTCAAAAACTGGGTGAGAAAGTCATATCAAGTGCACAGCTTTTGACACACATTTCAGCCACACAAGATGGAACATGGCCCTGAAACACTTCTTCACCAAGAGTCCTGAGAGCCTGTGCTATGAAGACTAGGCTTCTGTGCTAGTCTTCTGTAGCCTATGTGGAAGAGCTTTCCAGGTTTCAGAACAATGACTTGGATCTACTTATACCTGTTTATTGATGGCCCTGGGCTCAGTGCTAGCTCTCAGAACTTTAGACTCTATAGGGAAAGGGGAAGGTCCTTTCATGGAAGCACAGAAAGGGTACACACAGGCCACTTGCCTTGTGGAGGCTGCCAGAACAAACTTGCTGACCATGGGAGACTTCCATGGGAGACTCAAGCCTCCCATGGAAGCTGAGCTTCTCTATATGAGCAAAGTGTTGTTCCAATCAGTGTTTAACTGTTATGTTTTCCCTTTCAAGTTACAAGAGAAAACAGCAACTCCCATTCATAGTGAATGATACTGTAATGATTTTTGCTTTCTTCCATGGAGTTCAGAAGTCCTCTCCCAGCACTGGTCACCCTTACATGATAACTACTCAATAATACATTATATTATCTGATTGATAAATAAATTATATAAATTTTAAGGCCATATGCAAAATAAGAGTAAAAGCAGGAGAAGCTATTTGCTATGCCAAAGGAAAGAATCAAATAATAAACACAGCTAAACTATACATTGTATATAAATGCAAACATGTAACTTACAGGCGAGTTTCTGGAGGCTTCTTTCAGTTTTGTCATGGTGGTTTGAAATGTTCCAATAAGATCATGTGAGCCATCATTATCATAATCATAACATTCTACCTGGAATTAAGTATAAAGTACACAAAAATCAATAAAGTTTAATAATAAATATTGACTACAATAAATGTGACCTATTAAGAATTGTTTTATTAAATTAAGTGAACAAAGTTAATATGCAGTGAATACATGAAGCGAACTTCCTTCTCAGAGAAACAATAATAAACCACTTTCAAACCAGAGTTATCCTTGGAATATCTTTGGGATGGGAGATCACAGGCAGATGACAATAAACACAAATATGGATTAAATTTCACAGTAAGCAGTTTGTAGCTCCTCTATAATGTCCTCTAAGTACTCATAAAAAGTCTAAATGGAATTACACCCACTTCCTCTTCTACTTTCTTACCTTATTACCACTATACAACACAGTAGCTAGAAGCCATTATCTTGAGAAACGAAGGCAACACATTATACAATTAGGTTCTAGATAATTTAGAGTTATGGAAAATGTATTTCATTAACTACAATCTTAGGAAACTAGGCTTGTAATTACAGTTACACATGATAAAGTATGATCTGCACTGTTCTGAAGATCACAACTCTAAACAAAGGAAGGGAATATTCAGGGGAAGAATATTTATTCCACTGAGTAAGTATTCCTACCAGGTTATACTTATTGTATTCCCATTTAAGAGGAGGGAGAAGGTGAATTTTAGTCCAGAAAATGTTATGCCTTGTGTGGTGACCAACATGAACAAAGTAAAGGGTCATGCTAAGGATACTTCTCAAAATGTCTGGGGCCTGTGAATCAAAATAGAAGTTTGTAACTAAAAAGCTCCGTCTTGTTATTATCCTTCATAAAGTAGCAGCAATCACCAAGCTTAAATACTCAGAAATTTTAAATGTATACTTGCAATGTAACTGCTGTTCTTCTCAATCTATACACCAAGTACTTGTCATAACTGGAGGTTTTCATGCCTTCTTGTATTTGCATTTTTCTTTGGAAACATTTTTAAAATATTTTTTATTCATTTTCAAGGAGAGAGAGAAAGAGAGACAGAGAGAGAGAGAGAACACCAGGGCCACCACCTTGTGGGTCTGGCTTATGTAGGTCCTAGGGAATTGAACCCTGGGGCCTTAGGCACTGGAGGCAAGTGCCTTAACTGCTGAGCCATCTCTCCAGCTCTGGAAACATTTTTAATCAAGCAAATTATAGACTTGTGGTTGTAACAATGAAAGATTCTCTTTGTTCTAAAAAATGCCTTGCATGTAGGCACTTTGTCACTGACAAAGTCTGATAGCTGAGTCCTGCCTTATATATTCAATATTCAAGTTTTAAAACAAATACCCTTCATCTGACTAATGTGTCAAGGGAAAGGAAATAAAGTAAAATTTCAATAAAGTGAAAAACAGACTATCTTAGTGCTTTAATAAGCTTATTCGTACCAGACATTTTTAAGTTATATAAAATGGAACTTTACATTTTGGGTTTCATTGTAGGATCATCAATTTATATCTAAGCAGGATAAAGCTTTTATGGTCAAAATTAATTTAAACTAATCTTATTCAAGAATAAAACTAGAACCTTAAGAAGTATAAAATGTATATTTAAACTGAAAGTTATGGTTACTTACTACAACATATCAATAGGACAGTCTTCTCCTGCCCTCTTAAAGGAAAACATAACATCTTTAATGCTGGAAGGCAGGATGATTTATGTCATTTTCTTTTCTACTTAAGAATTCAGACACCAGTATGACTGGCTATTTAAGTAACAGCACCAGAGTTTGTGAAATTTAAAAGTGTGCATATATACATAAGTACATATGTATATATGTGAAAGTACACACACTACACACTGCATTCCCACTGAGGCAAGGTGACAGCATGCATGATTATTTGTCTCTTGGAAACAATACATGCTAGCTAGAGTGACAGCACATTGCAACAAGGAAACCACTACAGATTCTGATCTGATTCTCTGCTCTGTAATTCTTTACAATGCCCCTACATAATATCTAAACAGTAAGTGAATCACAAAATCACTGTTACTGCAAAGAAATACAGAACTAGAGAAATAAAATGAGTGATGATGTGGCAAACCAAGTTGTGTATAAATGAAAACAAACTTAGAAACTTTTAAGAATGGAAGACAGTCATCAGACAAAGCTCAGAAAATCAGTTTACTTACTATAATAAATTGGCCCTGTAAGCATGTCACTGTGAGCAAAAACATTTTAGCAACATTGCTTTGTTGTTAATGTCATAAACAATCAAACAGTTATGATGCAGACTTTACTACCTTCTCAAATTTAATGAGACTAATTTTAATGTGAGAATGATCTTATAATGAAAGTACTTATAACTAATTTTATTTGTATTATTGAATTTATTCATGTTATTCATTATTTATATCCTACTAGGTTTTCACTCCTCTTTCACAAACCATACAAATCATACTTAACACTGCACAGTTCTCTATCAACTGAGAACAATTTCCCATATAGTCAGAATTATACTTTACAAAATTGTCATTTTCATTATGCTATCTCTACCTTCTTGTATGATAGATAGTAAAGAAGTGAGGTGATCTGCTCAACAGACCTTATCTAGTTAAAAAGCTAAATTAAACCTTAAACTGAGGCCAGACTTCAAATCTTAAACTGTTTCCCATTGCCTTTCCTACTTTCACTATATTATAGCCAGAAAAAGAAAAAAAATAATAAAGTAATAATAAAGACTAATAAAAAACTTTGGTCTGTTGCATTCTAAACATAAGAAAGTCTACATAGAATCATGTAAAAATAATGACTCTAGAAGAAGTGTGGTTAGTGCTTTGTGTGTGGTATGTACATGCACTGGTTGGTTGGTTTGGGTAGTGTGTGGCTTCTTTTTGTCTTTATCTTGGTAAATAACCATGAAAAAAAATAACACATCCGAAATATCCATAGACATCCTCTGCTTTTCCCTGTACTTATTTATCATGGAGGGAGGAATCTGAGCTCTTGGGGTAACATCTACTTTTATGTGTAAGGAATACACTAAAGGCCAAGAAAGTAGTTAACACCTTTCTGCAGAGCAAAAGAATCTTATTAAAATGAAGAAATATTTAAACTGGACATTTTAGTTTTGAAAGCACAGGTTAAAGTAAAATTACACTGTATCATTACAAATTACATCAACATAGTTGCTAAACATACCTATTTCTTTGAATAGACTATTGTACTAGCCACCATACATTCTCATTTTAGTATCATTGAACATATATACATATATATATGCATTTCAACTCCATAGCTATCTACCATTTGCCTTTTCAAAATGCTGCCTTACATATTAAAATAGGTGAACCTATGTACACTGGTGTGTTATATGGGTTCTCTGATTTATAGTTGTGTGACTTTAGCATGGTGATACTATTCGGTAGAAACTGTAGTTGAAATTTTGAATTTTGATCTTTTCCTGCATTGGGCAACATGTGCTGATTCTCTTTCACAATCCTGGACAGAGCAGTAAGATGAACCTTGCAGTCAATCACATGATCACCTCTGTGTACTGTGTTACCATGGTCTGATAAACTAGGTATACTGAATGCATGTTTAACACCTCTCCTCACTTCTCCCTCACCTCCCCCTCTCCCCCTTTCCCTTCCTTCCTTGGATGGAAGCCACAACCTCCTGAACACTAAGCACTAAGCACAAAGCATATGGTCTACTTAGAGCTCCACCTCCAGAATAATGCAAAATTTCAATTTATGAAGGATTTACCCAAATCTTGTAATCTCACCACAAAAATGAAGAGCATCTGCAAATAACTTCAAATTACCTTAATGATTTTGTCCATATCTCCATAGCACAGAGAGTTAAGAGAGATTTTAAAGGGTTTCCAAACAGGATTCAGGTTGTTTTTAATAACCTATGAAGATTAAAGTACCTGTTAGACAACATCCAGTTCATTAGTATATTGCTTGTGTTTTCCCTAGGTTTTTGCTACCTTGTCATTTGTCCCTCTCACCTTCTCATCCACTCAACCGTTTCAAAAAAGAATTCACTGGAATATCACACAACTAATACATAAAAAAATGTAACAAACTGACCAACTGTGTACATTCTGAGGAAAGAAGAAAGCTACTTAGGGAACATACACAATATAATGTATACTTAGAAACGTAATTTATGGGTTTTTGGGAAATGAAAAGTTTCATTGTAGGCTCAGAAGATTCAAATACAAATAGGATAAGAGTGAACCTTGCTGTATAGAATTTGAACTGGAAAAATATGTCTAAATTCATATTTTAAAAAGATAAAAGAAATTTCTGCTAATTTAAGTACAAGGGTTGAAGATTAAGGAGAAAAAAAAAATCACCATTTTACAAACCCGAATGTGTGTTCAGGCAAGGACTATAAATAGATCTAAAAGTACTGGGTGAAATTCTAGAGAACAAGTAATTCCCATAATCCTGGGCCTCGATGTATTGTATCATATATAATTATGAATTAAAAGCAAAAAAAAATTGGGGATTTAAAATGGTAAGATCTCCTGGTTACCAGCTCACCAAGTAAACCAGCCTGACATCATTATTACAGGACATCCTGAGCACCCTGATGATGAAAAAGGGTATACAAGGTATGTCCTTGACATGAAAGTCTCAGCTAGGGGCTGGAGAGATGGCTCAATGGTTAAGGCGCTTGCCTCCAATGTTTAAGGATATGGGGTTCAATTCCCCAGTACCCACAAAAGCCAGATTTACAAAGTGGCACATGCATCTGGAGCTTGTCTGCAGTGGCTAGATAGAGGCCCTGGCCTGCCCATATTTTCTCTCTGCCTCCGTCTCTTTGAATCTCTTTGCTTACAAATAAATAAAATTTAAAAAATAGTCTGAGCTGGATCTAAGAGAAAAATAGAAGAATCCACTCTGGTCTTAATTATCCAAGAGATTCTATGGCATGGAAGTGTAGGGAGGTGCAAAGAACCCTATAATTGGTAACATAATAGCCAAATGCAAAACATGAGACTTCGCTGGATCCTAGAAAAAACAAAATGTACATAAAATGTGTTTGAGAGTGAGGAAGTCTCAAGATTTCGCAAGTATAGTCCATAGAATGGCATTATTAAGTATTAGGCATAGTGGCAGAGAATACCCTTATTCTTGAAAAGCACCTGATACAACATTTAAAGGGAATTTCTGAACTCTGCAGCCTATATTAAAACAGTTTTACAAAAAGAAAATATCTGTGAAACAGAGAGAGAAAGATCACAAGAGTGTGGTATGTGCAGGGATGATCAGTTGTTGAACCTAGGTGAGGAGTACAAAGGCAAATATTTTGTGTTCCTTAATAGTTTAAAGTACTTTGAAATAAAAATAATTAGAAGAGCATCATCTCATTAAAAAAAGGCGAGCAAGTTGATATTGTATCTCTGGCAGTTTATAAATCTGAATTCAAATTAATATTTTCAAGTAGTTTTTTAAAATAAGATTATTCTACTACCAAGAAAAGTCCCACTGTATTTTTTCAAATTGCAGTACTAACCTCCGTTCGATGAACCATTAGCCAGTTTCCATCAGATGTTTGTTTGTGAAACTCCAGGTATGGGTCTGACTTTCCAAACAGATCCTACATTTAAGGCAAACAGCTTTCATTCTTCTCTGAAATCATGTAGCCACACTTTATACATGCTACCAGCCTCCTAAGTATAATTCTATAGTATGGATATACTGGTTATAAATGTAAAACCAATCAACTTTCTCACTATCTTATACACTTGTAAAAAATCTAGTAAGGAGAACTATTAAGCCATACCCATGAGTTTTAAAATATATTGATCAAATGTACCACAAAGTATACCTTTGGCTTGATTTCCAGTGTTAACAGCTTCCATTCACATAGTGTCATAATCAGCTACACGTCGCTGGGAAGAATCTTCAACCAGGCACAATTTGGGGGAGGAAAGTATTTATTGAAACTACAGATTGAGGGGAAGTTCCGTGACAGCAAAAGAGGCTGGCCCTCTTTCACTGGTCGGAGCAGAGAGAGAAACCCATCACCAACATCACAGACACAGAACAGGGAACAGGCAGGAGGGGCAAAAAGAATTTCTTTCACCTTTATATAGCCCTAGGGTGGGGTCTTGCAATTCTATCCCAGACTTAATGGCTTCCTGAGTCTCTGGGATTTCCTTCCTGCACTGCCCACACAGGAAAGGATGTTTACTTCTAGCTCCTTTGAGCTTCCTTACATCTTACATCCTGCCCCCTACTGAAAGGCTACTTTCCTGTGAATATCCTCAGAGACCCACCCAAGATTATTTGAAAGGTCAAGTTGACAACAAAACTTAACCATCACACATAGTATTAAATAGTTTATACAAACATTAGCCATACCAACTCTATGATGGATCAGGCAGTTGTCATTAGGAAAAAGAACTTAAAGAGCTTACATAACTTTTCTAAGATCACATATCTAATAAACTGACAAAACAGGGCTTTACTTCATATTTCATTCTTCTATGTCCAATTCCTTTTCATCATATCAATGTTTCTTATATACAAAGAGCATATGTAGACATATAAAGTGCATAACAGAAATCCAAGACACAAATTACATCATCTATTCGTTCCCGCAATAATTTACCAAAATATTCTATACAATGCTTAATAACAGTGAGTGCTCAAAAGAACTCTTATTCTCACTTTTTAACACACGCATGTATTTGCACTCTGGTTCTGGAATGAAGAACAAATAACTCAGAGGCAAACTCAGATATCCATATTATGATTTTATTTTCCTATTCTGATTTTTCTTTATTATGTAATGTATTTCTAAGCATACATTACATACTCTTTTTGAAAGCTGAATGGCATTTTTTAATGCTTATATTCACCTCTTTATCCAATCTAGAAGTCCTTTTATTACATCTACACGAGAGTGAAGGCAAATTGGGTTCTGTAAGCACATCACAAAGAGGGTGGGGGAGGGCCAGAAGCAGAATTTGAAAGGAACTTAAACCCTAAGTGATGCTCAGATGATACAGTTCATGTGACCTGCATTATTAATTTCTCAAAAAGGAATCAGTATCTGGCAAAATGTGATATCCTTGTTGAAATATACATAATCTACCCACCTTATTATCCAGTTTTCTGGCTTCCATTTCAAATAAGACCACTCTGTTGTCCTTTATTTCTTCTGCTGAAATCTGAGTACATAAGGCAAATGAACAAAAACATGGTTTAGGAATTCTGATATACTCATACACAAAGTACTTTTGTATGTTAGAACACCATACAAAGTCTGTAACAAATGAATTCTAAAATGCTTAGTTTAGTAAGTAAATGGTATCGTTAAGAAAGATTTTTCAGGACTACAAAGGTAGCTTAGTGGTTCAAGAGTTTTGAATGTAAGCCTGCCAACTGGAGTTGAATCCTCTCCAGCACCCACTTATAGCTGTAAAATCAGATGCAAAGTTACACATGTGTCTGTGATCTAAACATGCCTAAAGCAATGGGAAGCAGCCAGGAAAATCCAGAAGCTCATGAAATCAGCTAGTTGGGTGCATGCTGTGGCAAAAACAAGACTGACCTTGGGTCAAAGAAGGTGGAAGAAGAGAATGAGCACCTTTTGAGTGCCACGACAGGCATACCCTGGCATGCACACACATACTATATCTGTATCTCTCTCTATGTATGATTCATTATTTTTATGCATGAAATATTTTCCTTAAATATGCCAAATCTGCATTTTGAAATTGTCATTTAATTATTTCATTCCACTATTTTATTATTTTTAGTAATGGGAGTACTCCACAGCTTCACATAAGATAAGCAAGCACTCTACCAGTAAACTATATATCCCTAGCCTTGAAATTTACATTTTAAGTATCTTTCCACAAATTATATACTTCTTATTCCATTAAAAAAGTCAATGCTGTAAAAGAATTAAGGATATACTTTGTGAAAAATTAAAAACTTGTTAAAAATCTCCAAACATTGAGCAGTATGAATAAATCCTATCAAGAGAACTCTATAAAGTAAAATACGAGAAGTCTTTTTCTGTCAAAGTATATGAATAAATTATTATCTTTTCAGGCAAATACTAAGCAATCTTAACTAATAACATTCTGTTGCATAAAAGTCTACATTTCCAACAGTATGAATATTCTTATACCTTTGGAAATCGAAGAGCCAAAAAGCTTCTAAGATTAATGTATTTGATAACTGTAACAATTAGGCTTCTATTTTTGGAGGAAACTAGTTAGTCTATCACTCTGTGTAGTTACTTGGACAGAAACTCTAAAAGATAAGGTATTTAAAAGCTTGTTGTCATAAAACTGCAAATTTAAAATATGTTACAAGCAATAAGCAAAAAACATCTGGGTAAAAGGATATATAGCAGAGTGCAATAACAGAATGCACAGGGTAAAGTTTGTTGTTGTTGTATTTTATTTTGTATTTATTTATTTTTCCACCTTTTAGCTTTGTCTCCCATCAGTACAGTGGAAAGAACATTTCCATCAAATATAATATGATCTTCTTTTAATTATTTTTATAAAGGTTGTGTTCTTTTTGTGTGCTTTCTGAGAGGATGTCTCTATGCAGCCCTGACTGATCAGAAACTTAGTAGGCAGACCACGTTGGCCTCAAACTTGGGCAGTCCACCCACCTCTGCCCTTTGAGTACTAAGATTACAGGCATGTACTACCATGTCCATGGTAGTCATAGTTTTAAGAGGTTATAGGTTCAATGACAATGTTATAATATCCATCTAAAAATCCATTATAGAAGGTTTCTTGTCATTAGAAGGACTAAATAATTGAAAGCCAAATTAATCCATTCAGATTACTAGTTTCTCAAACGTGGATATTAACATTTTCTTGGAAAGAAGGGCGAATATCTCCAAGGTACAACAGACCTCTACTGGCAACTTAAAACCAAAAGAAGGAAATTCCCAAACTGCTTTCCCCTCTTTTGGTCTGATACATTTTCCTTTTGTGATTGCTATTAGACCACAGCAAATACTCAAGGAAATGGTCAAGATCAAATGATAAGGCATGGCTGGACAGTATTTCTTTGATGTGTGTATAGTTTCAGCCTATCTTATTAGGCTCTATCGTTTTTAAAATAATTTATTTATTATTATTTGCAAGCAGAGAGAGAGAGAGAAAGGGCATACCAGAGCATCTTACCACTGCAAAGGAACTCCAGATATGTGCACTACTCACTCACTGGTGCATCTGGCTTTGCCTGGGTACTGAGAATTTGAAGCGGGCTGTCAGGCTTCAAGCAAGTGACATAACCATAGGCTCTATCTTTAGAGGTAAAAAAAAAAAAAATCTTTACCGTAATGCTCCCTTTCCCAGCGGGTCTCCCATTTTTAAGTACTAGTGGTCGAGTAAGCCTCTTACTGGAAACAATCTGTTAAAAGTAAAAAGTAACAAAAAGCTATTTCATTTCAACATGTGAGTTCTTGAACTGAATACAGTTTTTAAAAGACTAAGTATAAAGTTTACTTAAAAGTCATTAGAAACAGGAACATTAAAACTACATTTCTTGGGCTGGAGAGATGGCTCAGCGGTTAAGGCACTTGCCTCCAGTGCCTAAGGCCCCGGGTTCAATTCCCTAGGACCCACATGGGCCAGACTCACAAGGTGGTGGCCCTGGTACGTGCTTGCTCGCTCTCTCTCCTCTCTCTCTCTCTCTCTCTCTCTCTCTCTCTCTCTCTCTCTCTGTATCTCTCTGCTTGAAAATGAATAAATAAAATATTTTAAAAAAAAACTACATTTCTTAAAAGATTCAGAAATTTCTTTGGGGGAGATGCTCAAGGCTCTGTAGCCCCTGGCTGGCCTTGAACTCACAGTAGTCCTCCTACCTCAGCCTCTCAAGTGCTAGGTTTAAAGGGGTGTGTTGCCATGCCAACTGATTTAGAGATTTTTTTTTTAAACTTCCATAAACATAGATAACAACCTATGGTAATTCCCTCCCACCACTCCCATTTTCCTCCTAAATCCACCCTCCATGAAATCCCTTCTTCTTTTCAATTAGTGTCTCTTCTACTTTGACGTCATCATTTTTATGATGCATCTTCAACAGTGCATGGGTAGCTCAGTTGGTAGAGCACAAGACTCTTAAATGCATCTCCTTATAAAAAACCCACTGGAAAAGGTTTCCAAGAACCTTATTCTGGAAGATGAAATCTTCCGGCCAGTAGGTTCTTCCCTATTTTAAACCTTAACTTCTCCCTTGGAATGGAAAAAGAGGGCCAGATTTTCATCTGCTACACAAATCACTGAGCTAAAACCCCTCTAGGTAAAAGCTGGGCCTCAGAATAATTGTCATTCAAATTTCTAGCTTACACTGAGCTTTGATATTTATGTTTTAGAAAACATTATATTGCTTAAAATAATATAGTATACCTAGGTACTTTCAAACTGA
Organism: Zapus hudsonius; assembly: GCA_004024765.1. Lineage (NCBI taxonomy): Eukaryota > Metazoa > Chordata > Mammalia > Rodentia > Dipodidae > Zapus > Zapus hudsonius. Next base: position 76,137 of record PVHP010002710.1, read on the forward strand.
TCTATCTCTTAAATCCATTAGAATTTTACCTATCTTGATTTCCCCCAAATAATAAACAGATCTGTATTTTTTTCATTGATACTATTCATGAACATTTAGCAAGCTAACCAGTTTCATACTGTCCTTGAGAAATTAGAAATACTATGATCTACAAATAAGTCACACCTGAAAAATAGACCCATAAAAGAATTTTAACAAAGCTACATACATTACTCTGCAACTTGCCCTCTAATGTACAAAACTATTCCTATGTTAAATGAAAAAAAGACAAATTTGGGTGATGTCACTACTCCCTACTCCCTTGTTTTTCTCAATTGATATAAACAGTCATGACCTCTCTTTATAAATCACATTGAATGAAGAGGAACATGACACACTCCTCACTACACTCATCAAATACTAAGCTGACAGAAAATAAAGCATCTACAATAAAAAATGCGGAGAAGCAATGGCCAATATTTGCTTAGGGAAAGACTCCAAATTTGTCTTGGGGTCAGAGAAGGTTATTAGGAGAAGTGAGATTCAAAAATGTGGCACACATAAGGTGGAGGAAGAGGAAAAGCCAAGCCCATCAGGTTCAAGAAGAATCAAGCTAGTTAGAACATCAGAGAAGTTAATGATTCTTCAATAGGATTTGTAACTTGAACACAGTAAAATTGTACTGAACTCTCAGCAGCTAGAATGTTGATAAATTTAAATGCCTAATAAGACAGTGAATTAACAGCTGCCTCTGTAACCTGGTGATGGACAGGAAAGAATAACACTCCATTCCAAAGACAGAAGAAAAGGAAGATCGCCAGAAATTCACAAAGCAAATGGTAGGATATCTAAAAAGCATGGAGAAACAGAAGGGTAAGGCAGCAAAAGAAAGTGTGCTGCGGTGAGATTTATAAGCCCTTCTCCCCCTTATGAAGAAGCTGGTGGCAGTTCATGCTCAGCAGACGCCCATAAACTCAGACATAAACCCATACAGCAACAGCCACCTAATCTGTGATAAAAGTGTCAAAAACATACTTGGGAAGAAAGACAGCATGACAACAAATGGTGTTGGAGAAACTGGATACCCACATGTACAAGAATGAAACTAGATTATCTCTAACTTGCACAGAAGCCAATTCAAGATGAACCAAAGACCTTAATGAAACTGCTAGAGGAAAACATCAGCAAATCATTTCAAGATAAGGCATAGCCAAAGATTTTTTGAGAACTCCAATACCACAAAATATTATCCCAAAACTGACAAGTAGGATTAGATGAAATTAAAAAGCTTCTACACAATAATCATCATCGGTAAAGAGAGAAATCTTTGTCAACTATCATTGGACTTAATATTATTTAGAATCTATAAAGAAATCTAAAATTTAAACACTAAAAATCACAGTTCATACACTTGATAAATGAACTAATGAATTGAACAGTTTTCAGAAATACAAATGGACAATACATATTTGAAAAAGTGTTCAACATTCTTATCCATTGTTGAAATGAAAACTGAGATGCCATCTCAAACCAACAATAATTATCATCATGTAAACAAATTGCTGGCAAGATGTGAGGAAGGAGAAACCCTGATACATCACTAGTGGGAAAGTAAACTAGTACAGTCACTATGGAAGTGACTATGGAGGTTCCTCAAAAAACTAAAAGTAGAATTGTCGTATGATCCAGCTTCATCACTCCTGGATGTAGACTAGATGCAACTAGCATATCTTGGGTTACTGCTCTACCTGCTCACAATAGGTAAGTTATGGAACCAGCCTAGAAGCTAAACAGGAAAATAAAATGTGAGATATACTCACAATGGACTTAGGACATCTGTAGAAAAATGGATAGAACTATGCAACAGGAAATAAGCCAGGCTGAAAACGACAAGCACCTATGATGTTTTCTCTCATATATGGAAACTAGATTAAATGTGTGTGTGTGTGTGTGTGTGTGTGTGTGTGTGTGTGTGTGTGTGTGTGTGTGTGTGTAGGACCATAAAAGGAGAGAAGGGACTGTGAGAGGCGAGCGAGAGAGAAAGAAAACATATGACATGAGAGCAGAAGGAGGAACCATTTGAGGAGGGAGGGGATGAGCAGGAGGACCAGGGGTGAGCACCAGGTAGAGTAACTGGGGGAGGGAGCAGATAAGAGCAAATTACAATGTATGGAGAGACCATATTAAACCCATTACTTAGAATGCTAACTAAAAAATATTTAAGAAAGAAAAAAGCCTTATGAATCACCCATAACTCATATGGATGAACAGACACTGCCAGAAACACATGGCCCTTGCTCAATATCTGATGTCATTATAAGCTTTTCAACTTTTAAAATTAAACCAATTGACGCATCAAAAATATCAATTCATTAGTTAAAAAAAAAAAATCACACAAACCTTTAGTCCAGCTCTCCAGAAGCTGAGATAGGAGGATTGCTGTGTGATGCAATCCTGGGGCTAGACAGTAAGTACCAGGTCAGCCTAGGCAAGAGTTGAGTAAGACCCTATCCCTTGAAAAAAAAATTCAGACAAAAGATAGGCATAGTTACACACCTATAACCCCAGCACTTGAGAGACAGAGACTGATGGATCATTATAAATTCAAGGTTAGACTAGTCTACATAGTGAGTTCCAGGCCAGCCTGGGCTACACAACATGACCCTATTACAGAATAGACTAATATCAAGCCGGGCTTGGTGGCGCATGCCTTTAATTCCAGCCTTTAATTCCAGCACTCAGAAGCGGAGAAGGAGGAGTTTGAGGCCACCCTGAGACTACATAGTGAATTTCAGGCCAGCCTTGGCTAGAGCGAAGACCCTACCTTGAAAAACCAAAAAAAGAAAAAAAAAAAGACTATACCACCTATTCAATACTCACTTGTCCAAGGGTGAATTCACATTCTCCTAAGAAGTCATCATCGCTCAGCTCGATAGTTTTGTTGTCAATGTCATAAATTCCAAATTTCAATTTCTGGACCACTTCAAAGTAGTAATCAATAATAAATGTCTTAGAAAATTTTGGATTTAAGGAATTCTTAATTCTTTCCGTTCGTTCAACCTATACCCATCCCCGCAAACAAAAACAAATCAGAAAAGTTGTTTCAGATCACAGAAGCAATTAGTATTTCTAACACCTTTATGTACTAAACATGGTATTAAAGAACATTTCTCTGTATGTATGAGGAATTCAATCAAAGACAAATTTACTCAAAAACTATACCAACAAATGAGATGGTGTTATTCTTTTTAACATTTTAGTGTGTGTTTGAACGTGTGGTGATGCACTTGTGTTTGCTTGCGATGAGTGTGTGGAGGTCAGGGGTTGATGTCAGGTGCCTTACTAGGTCAGCTGCTTTCCATACTTTTAGAGATAAGGTTGGCCGCTGATTTTGGAGCTCATTAATTGGGTTAGACATGTTAGCCAGAAAGTCCCAGGGATCCCATCCTTGCCTCCCCATTCCAGGGAATGTGCCATCACAGCTAGCATTTTTACCTAGGTGCTAGGAATTCAAACTCAGGTCTTTGTATATACAAGCACTTTTACCCAGTCATCTCCCCACCCCTCTTAAATAAACTTTTACTTAATACTGTCAAAGGGAAATTCGGATTGCCTTTCACCTATATTATTTGATATTACCTCATACCACTGTTGACCACTTGTATTCATAAACAACACACACAAAGGGTCGGACTTTGATGTGAGATCTCTGTCCAGAAGGTTGTCACAGGAAACATTTAGCTCCACCTTCGTGACACACTGGGCAGCCATCTCTTGAGCTGAAAAAAAGCATAAAGAGAGAAAGCAAGTGAAATGGTGCCCGTAAGAAGCACACTCATTCCTAACGCCAATGGCTGAATTCTGAAGACAAGCTCAGCTGTCACAGCAGTGTTACTTGGGGGACTATGCTATAATAAGACTATTATTGAATCTCCTGGGGATTTTGGTGTCTATTGGCTTAGTCCAGTGATACTGTTTTATTCTCAGTAAAATCATGTTTACTATATGACAGAAAAGGTACTTTTTAAGATGGTAGTGTTATTTTTGCTTTTGTAACAATCTAAAGGGTTTTTCTCCTTTCAAAGAATTTTGGCCAAGATCCAACCTTGGGGTAAAAAAGACACAAAATAACCCCTTTCCCTCCACTCTGCTCTCAGCTCTGCATGTTTCCCAGTGGCTCTCAATCATGGCTCTTAAGGAATCATTTGTGCAACCAGCAAGGCTGCTGATGCCGCAGTACCACACAAAGAAATTTAACTTGGTTAAAATTTCAACTTGTACATCAGCTCCCTTCATAATTCTCATCCATAGACAAGGTTGAAAACCCACAGGCAGTTTCCACAAACTCATGTGGCTAACGTTCTCTCAAGACTTGCTAAGTTTTAGTTTAAATTCCGCAGACCCCTCTGTCTTTAGCCACTAACTATACGAAAAGGACTGGGGAGAGAGGATAGAGCATCTGATGAGGCCAGGCCCTGGCTGATAATCCTTTGGAACTAGTTTGCCAGAGACTGTGAAAGAGTTTGGAACTTGAGGCTAAAGAAGTCCTAGAATACTCTAAACAGAGCGTAATGGGCCATCTTGGTGGGAGTTTGGAAGACCATGCCAAGAGGAATGTGAACATTGCAGGCCCAGCTCTAGAAGTTTCAGAGAAGAGCAAAGAGTTTAATGGAATTGGCCATTTCTATTAAAGTCTGACAAAAGAATCTGGCTGCAATCTACCTGTGTTCTGAGAACTTTAGTGAGGCTAAATTAAAAAACAAGGAGCTAATTTGTTTGGAAGAGGAAATCTCAAGATACAGTTGCATTCCAGTTGTGCCATGACTAAGGCTCAATGTTTTTCATCAGGTCTACATGGAGAGAAAGCAACAAGTGCAGAAGATACGAAAAATGTGCCTTTCAGCATGTAAAGTGGGGGTGTCGTAGTCAGCCACACGCCGCTGGGATGAATCTACAAACCAGGCAGTTTATGGAAGGAAATGATTTATTCAAGCTACAGATCCAGGGGACGTCCCATAAAAGTGAACGAGGCTGGTCCTCTTTCACAGGTTCAAGCAGAGAGAGAGAGAGAGAAGAGAGAGAGAGAGAGAGAGAGAGAGAGAGAGAGAGAGAGAAAGAGAAAGAGAGAGAGAGAAAAAAAGAAAGAGAGAGAAAGAGAAAGAGAAAGAGAAAGAGAGAGAGAGAGAGTGCCATCACCAACACTACACACACAACAGCAAACAGGCAGGGGGCAAGGAGAGAATTTCTTCCCCTTTATATAGCCTTAGGGTGGGGTCTTACAACTCTTCCCCAGACTTAATGGCTTCCTGAGTCTCTGGAATTTCCTTCCTGCACTGCCCACACAGAAAAGGATGTTTACTTCTAGATTCTTTGAGCTTCTTTACATCTTGCCCCTTGCTAAGAGGCTGCCTTCCTGTAAACATCCTCAGAGACCCACCCAAGATATTTAAAAAGATCCAAGTTGACAACAAAACCTAACGATCACAGGGGGGAGTTTAAAGTTGCAGACAAGGGTGTTGAAAAGGATGCAACGGTAGTGGTTAGAGATTAGCACTATTACATAGAAATCTCTTGCTCTGACCTGGAATAAGAAAATTGCCCTGAGAGCAAGAGCAAGTGAGGAGTTATTGTGAAAATCCAAATTCATTTGAAAGGAGAGAGCCTAAACTGAGAATGTCACTAAAGAGGCTCTATTGAAGAGATCCCCTGCCAGAAAACAACTGCCCAAGGAAGTATTTCCCAAGGGTCAGCACACAGAGGCTGAGGAAGCTCTGGTCCAAGTCTTGAGCTTTCAGCAGAATGTGGCAGTACCATTCACATAGTGCTGGTTTTGAAGATGCACACATAAGGAAGTCATTGAAGCCTGTGCCAAAGTTATTGAATGAGTCCAGGCAATGTGTGGCAGGGCCAGAATCACTGTAAGGAAGCGCTAAGAGGCCACAGTTCGAAGCTGTGAAGGTGAAGGCTAGGCTGCAATGAAGACTCCATAGTGTTGGAGATGCCAGGACCATGTAGCATCCACTGAGGAAAGCAATTTGGCATAGAGTGGAGCTGGCCCTAGACAGAAGCTATGTGTGCTGCAGGCAAAGAAGCAGGAAAGGCGGGATTATGCTTCAAGCACTTTGGAGCCCAGAGGATTCCATCATGAGCTCCAGATGGTAAGACATAGAGCTATAGGATTTGTTGTCTGACCTACTGGGTTTCGTCCTTGCTTTAACCCCATCATTCATGGGGAATGACCTCATTCACTCCTTCTTGAATGGGGAAGTTTACTCTATACCATTGTATACTGGCACTATGTAACTTGGTTTTGATTTTATAGGAGTTCACAGTTAAAAAAACTGCCTGGAGTCTTGAAAGAGACTTTGGACTACACTGTTTAAAAATCACAGAAGCCAGGCGTAGTGTTGAATGCCTTTAATCCCAGCACTCGGGAGGCAGAGGTAGAAGGATTGCTGTGGGTTCAAGGCCAGCATGAGACACAATTCCAGGTCAGTATGGACTAGAGTGAGACCCTAACTTGAAAAACAAAAGCAAAAGAACAACAACAACAACAACAAAGTGACTTTTAGAAATGAACTGACTACATTTGCATTATGAAAAATGGTCATGAGCCTATAAAGAAAGGGGATGGAAGATTGTGACTTTAAAATGCTGTTTGAGTATTGACAAAAGTTGCACCTGTGATGATTAAATGTGACAAGAGGTGGATTTGTCATATAAGTAATGATTACCAACTTGACATGCTCTAGAATCACCTTCTGGAATCTCCCATGTGTTGAACCACCATCATAACTTCTTACTTGCCCTAGTCAACTATGCCCTGACCCCAAGGGTACACTTGGTAAAACCTGGCTCCCTTTCTTCCCTTCCTAGCTGGATCTATACAGCATGTAGCTGAGCAAGACAGGCTTTTCACTTTGTGTGTTCCTCCCTAGTGCAGTGATCAAACATAGAAAATACTTTTGGGCTTAGGGTGGAGGAGCCATATGTCTGGATAGCTCCAATTCAGGAGGACAAGGATTGTGAGTTCAAGGCCAGCCTGAGACCTTACCCCAAAATAAGCAAATAACTATTACCAAAGCTTGAAAGTCTTGTAGGCTCAAGGTGTCTCGGTGGTAGAGCACAGGTTCAGCATTAAGCTTGTATACTGAATCAGGACTGTTGAAACGTTTATGTATTTTCTGATTTTAAGAATATTCATTTCTTGATTGTTTACCACATACATACCACATACAGTTGTTTATAACTTGCTGGCAAACTCTTTTGTATTTCACAAACATGAGTAGCTCAGCAGCACTATTCAATACTTGTTCAACATTTCACAAAGACTGCCTGCTATGCATGAAGCCCAGTCTAAGCTACTGGGAACCAGCAGGGAACAAGACAGACAATCACTCTGGACCTCATGAGGTTATACTATAAAGAGATAACCGAAACAAATATGCCAAGGAGAAAACAAAACAGGAAAGGAGGATAAGAAACATCCGAAGTTTGAATACAATTTTATAATTTCTTTTGACAATATCATAAGGTAATGTTTTTTTTTTATTTTCAGTTATTTTTTTAAAAAAACATCTAACTTAGCACAGCTTAGGGTATTTGTTGAACCATGAACATCTCTAAAAGCAGAGAGCCCAGGTGAAAATGGGCTCTCACAAATCCCCTTTTATATCTGCAGATATGAATTTTAACATATAGTAAGGCATGGTGAAATAAATGCTTCCAAATACTAACATACTTGGATGTGGTGTTATAAGCCTATAATTCCAGCATTTGGAAGGTCGAGGCAGTTCAAGGTTATCCTCAGCTACGCAGCTACTTCCATTAGGCTACAAAAAAAACCCTATTAAAAAAGTACTTAACCTAATGACACTGTGTGTGTTGCAACCATATTCTTGCTTTGTTAATTATTATGGGAACTAGATATAACATCCATTTTGAAAGAGGACATTTCAAAATGTTTTACTAAAATGACTGTAATATTCATTCCTCATGGAGAAACTATGCTACCTCCCTAATGCATAGATGTGATCATGTCACTAATTTTCATGTCTCTTTAAAAAGTTCTGATTGCATTTTGGTAAGGTGTTACATAAGAAAATATTGAATAGGCTCTCTAGAAAGAATGCCAACATCATCTCATTCCCAGCCTTTTTCAAATGCATTGAAACCAATATAAATGGCTTAAATAGTTATCAATGTTAAAATATAGTTATAAAAAATTTAAAATAGTTATCAGAATCTTATCAAAGTGTACATATAACAACTGTTTGTTATCAGTATCAGAAACTTTAATAATGTTGTTAAATAAAATCTATGATAGGTAGAAGTTTAAGCCTCCTAAGCCTCCTTCCTGATTAATCTTTTAACAAGTAAATCTTCTATGAAATATTGTTTCATCTATTTAGATTTTAACCAGTCAATAATCCTTATAAGACAAATAACAAGGAATCTGGACTGTCAGGTAAAGGTAAGAGCAAGCACAGGGTAACAATACCCTCTCAACTTTAGACCCTGTAAGCTGGCGAGAGTACCACTAATGGAACTGGCATTGATTCTTACTAAAAGATCCACCTGAAAAGTCCTGCTTGAGGACAAGAGATTCATCATAAATATTTCAAGTCAAAACATCGTTAAATCATCTTTCACATCCAAACTCTTATGCTGGCATGCATTCCTTCTAGCAACACATCACTGTTGAAAATTTTGGAAAAGAGAAACTCTAACAGTAGGAAAAAGTTTAGTGGCAGCAACAAAAGAGAAAGATAGTAAGAAATACTATCTATAAAAGTATATACCAAGAATTGCTGGGTGTGGTGGCTTACACCTAAATCCCAGCACTGAGGGAGGCTGAGGCATGAGTGCTATGAGTTCAGGGCCAGGCTGGTTACACAGAATTCGAGGTCAGTCTGGGTTAGAGAGAAACACTGCCTAAAAATAAAAAAGCCCAAGATTTGAAGGAAGGTGAGTGCAGTATTAACAGGTATCTCTATTGCTATCACTGCAACTGCCTTCCTCACCTGCTCTCAGATCCCTCGTCCATTTTGTTGCCTTCTGTCTGTGTTCTAGACCTGTACTTTTGATTTCATTGGTAATATTCCTAGCTGGAGTTTGCAGTCCTCACACACAGCAGGACAAGGAAGTATCCAGAGTTCACTAAGTGTATTCCATACACACGCTGCCCAGTGTTTTACAAATGTGATTTTACTTGATGCTCACAACACTATGACCTAGCAGGTATTAGATCTAGTTTACTAACATAAAAACGTGCTTTAAAGGGCGACATTTTGCCCAAGGGGAGAGAGAAAGCTAAGAAACCTCAAAGCACAGATGGGGAAGCCAGGCAGGTAACCTACTCGAAGAACGTTCCTTTGCATAAATCTTGCACTACAATCAGACCCGAGTTAGTCTAGAGTCACCGGTGTTCCGTGGAGCATGAAAAAGATAACACCTACCACTTAAGACGGCGTCGTGCTAAACAGTGCTCGTGGGCACTAAACCAGCGAGCATGGGCAAAAACGGGTTCACGGCAGTCCACGGAGGCAGCCACCAACTGCAGCAGGCACCTCCGCCCGCCCCCGCCCCCGGCGGAGTGCCAGGACCCCCGCCCGCAAGGCCGACCGGCTCGGCCGGTTCGCCGCTCCCTCCCGCTAGCCGCGCGAGCCCCGCCCCCGCCAGGCCTGGGGCCTCCCGCCGCCGCCGGCCTCCGAGGGCCCGACCTCGCCCGCGGCCGCAGGGCGCCCCAGAAGCTCGGCCGACGGCCCCGCGCGCGGAGCGGCTTCCCTCGGACGGCGGCGGCACTCACGCGCTCACGGGCTGCGGAGAATGGGAGTCCGGCCCGGCCTGGATAGAGACCGTGCGCACCGCGTCCCTCAGAGACGCTGCCGACACCGCCCCGGGTTCTCAGAAACCTCTGCTCGACCCGCGGCGAGGGCGGGGCTGGGAGCGAGGCTGGGGGCTGGGGCGGGCTGGGGCGGGGCCTGG